>LQNS02278089.1:1694995-1724992 GCA_001587735.2 Parhyale hawaiensis | reverse complement strand
TAATACTAATACTGAATGGCTGCCAGACACCTCGAGGCGCTGTATAGATGACATTGTACGAGCAGCTCTTGATATAAATGCAGATATAAAAAGCTCGTTGAGTAATCGCTGTTAATACTAATACTGAATGGCTGCCAGACACCTTGCAATTCAAGGTAAAGAATCAATACTTTAAAAGCCAATAGTACACCTCTGTCGCATTTCAAACAGCGTCATTCCTTCGAAAACTGATGGTGAATGTGAGCGCATATAAGTTAAATATGAGATCTATCTATTGAGACCAATCATAAATATTTCAGCACTTTCTTCTACGATAGTGCCGTAATCTACGTAAAACTATTAACTTTATCTTGCGTTTAGGTACATGAAATGAAAATGAATTTTGGTAACAAAAATTTTAGGTCAGTTCGCCTGACTTTGGTGGCAGCAGTGGGATGTTTCGACAGAGTACCTAGTGGAATATTCCCAAGAAATTGATTATTAAGCATATAAGTTAACCCTATAGGCATCAGGCTCTTCTGCCTCGCTACAAAAACTTTTTTCTCGTAGGAATAAAACACGACAACGAAACTTGGAATTAAAAGGGCTATATAGAAAGGAGACAAGGCGAACTTGTAGCTTCCCCCACAGTCAGACTGCGCTGCGATGTACTCAAGCGTACTCATTCCCAGAAGTAGAAGGCAATTGCGAAGTTAGTGGGATTCCTGAATATGTCGCGAATGGTTTGCAAAACTGTTGCGGTTCCTCAACACAAAGTATTGAAAAAAGGACGAGTTATTCTTCAGTAGGTATTATAATTATCACAAGTGACAAGAGGAGACATGCGGTCAGTAATAAAATGGATACAAGATACAATGAAACTATTATCGAGTGACTGGTAAAAGAAAGCGAAGAAGGCTATAGCTGCTTACAACAAGAACGATAAAAGGCTGTAAGGCAATTGGACAGCTGAACGGACTCACATACACAGGAGGCACACTGCGCTCATTAACTTATAACACAAGTATATTGATAATTATATCCTCCCGTCGAATTTTACAGAAGACTAACTCCTTTGTCAGCTCATTAATTTTTCATTCGTCCCAAAACCGTGCTATAAATGTTGCACTTCAAGCCCTTCTAAGAACGATCGACATGAGATGTCAGCACGAGAGACGTACCATGCGTGACCATGCATGCGACTTCTGTTTCATGAGTTTGTCCAGTTCGGACAGCTGTACATGATCACTGCAGGGTGCCACAGTGTGGCCGAGTGCTTGCCGGAATCTGCAGCAGTTGGGTCGCACTTGGCAATCGCAGGACTTGGATACTAGCGCTTCACAAAAAAAAAAAAATGGGTGAAATCGATTGAACTTTCCTGGCAGTTTTGTCGCCACAACTCTCACTATCAATTTACGTAATTTTTTTTTAATAATACCGTAATATCATTAACCCTTGCCTCCGAAAACATAGCTACATAGATGCCGCTATGCAGTATAAACTATAAATATTAACAATAGTTTTCAGTAGAAATAGAAAAGGCCTCTTTAATGACCCAAGTCAGAAGGACTTATGGGGATATACTCGCGGAAAAACTCAGCGGTAATCCGTGTAGGTAGATACGTAACCCATGAACACAATTGTCCAGTGCAAAGGTCTGTACTAAACTCCCATCAAAACTGAAACCGAAGAATCCCCCTTTATTGAGAAAAACGTATTAAGAAGAGCGGCAACTTGAATTTTACAAAATTCAATTCAGGGCTAAGTAGTTATAATTTCCTAAAACAGCTACTATGTCCATGACACTTTTTGGATAATTTTGCTGTTATTTTTTTCCGTAGAAAGTGACTGAGCTTTCTCTGTAGCCAGCCGTAGCTTAGCGGAAGATCGGACTGTATTGGTGACAGTGGGGTACGTGAATGTCAGAGGTGTGCGTCCACCTTTCCAAGTCCCGCGAGCAACGTCTATTCAGCTTGGAGAGCCTCTCAGACTATTGTCGCAAGTGGCTGTACTATACTGCGGGCTGTGAGTTTCCGAGAGAAGGCTGATAGTACAGGGACGGTGTCTGTAAATGCCACTATGTCATATTTTAATTCTTAACACCAACGTGCTTTTCTTTACCTATGTATAGTGTTTGGCAGCGGTATCAACAGCCTGTCCAAAAAATCCGACAGCTTCTGCTGGTTTTGTACCGCAAGTGAAAATACAAAAGAAACGAACAGAGCTCGTCTGGACGCAGCGCTTTTCATTATATTTACCTAATTAATATTTAACTGAAATTACCAACGCAATATTTAACTAACGTGGGTAGAACATCCGCAGTGGGTTTTCAGGCTTGCAACTGTGGATGAGGTTCGTATAAAATCAACTTTTGTAATAATAAAATTTCTGTGTAGAAGAGTCAGGAACCTAACATGTATTACCCTTCACAGGCCAGGTAGATCCCAATATCTCACCTTCACGCGATGCTATTGCTACGCAAAGAAATCACTTCTTGATGCAGCTAAATAGTTCAGCTAAACACGTTTGCATGGGGAAACCAAGAAAAAAGTTATTAGTAAAACATACACAAAAAAATTCCTGTGCATTTGTGAAACATCACAGTTTATTTGCTTTCCACGGCTGAGAGCGTCAATGGTGTATTCTATAATTAGTACACAGCTTCAATTTCATTCTCACGAGTAAAGGTGCTCGTACGAAGCAAGTGGTTGTATTAACTACCATTTACTCGAGTCCTTAGTTACGGTCGTAATATTTACAATACATTTCTAGGCTATTATTATCGACAGTGTCTCGCTGCTGCGGTAAAATGCTTCATCACAAGGAATAAATCGTATAATAATAAATTGTACAATGAATCGTATAATAATACCTACCCATGTGAATCACAATGAGTTTTATTGTAAAATCTCACACCTTCCTAAAAACACACTGCAATTGTCATGCCACCGTTTCAAGCCGGTTTCACACTATAAGCTTTTGTTCCTCGTAAGCAGAACAAAGCTTCCCAATATTTTACCGCTTCGATGGAAACAGTAAAAATGTACCGAGCTCACCGATTCCAATGCTCTGTAAATTTGAAGAGATACGTATCCAAAGCTTGCTGAGAAAATTGACTTTGCGGCTAACATTTTCATAACTATTTTGTGACGACACAGCTGTGCTGGCAAGGACGCACCGAAACGTTCGAACACTGCACTCCTTACGTATAACTAGTAAACAGAAGCACGACTGCAACCGCAAGTCAGGAATCGTCAATCGTGGGTCACTAAAAATATGCCGTGTCCACATAGGCGCTCAATTTAAATATAT
Organism: Parhyale hawaiensis; assembly: GCA_001587735.2. Taxonomy (NCBI): domain Eukaryota; kingdom Metazoa; phylum Arthropoda; class Malacostraca; order Amphipoda; family Hyalidae; genus Parhyale; species Parhyale hawaiensis. The sequence continues at coordinate 1,721,701 of LQNS02278089.1, read as the reverse complement.
CAACCATTATAAAAACATTGGATATATGGGAATTACCTAATTGCCAAACTAACTCTATTTCCGAACAAACATCATTATTTGAAAGGTGAAAGTAATAATCCCCTCAAATAATAACTGTTTGTTTGGAAATCGAGTTAGTTCGGCAATTGAGTAACCTTACGTGAGTGGTGTGCGCCTCTGCACTGTATTAGCAGCACTAGAAATAAAAAAAAATGGAATACGTAACCAAAGAGAGGAAAAAAGCAGAGAGACCCAGTCAACAGAAGGTTGACAGACTGCGTATTAGCAACGAAAAAGGCACATCGTACAGCGTTACATAAACTGAATAAACTCAATTACATAACAAGAAACAGGAACAATGTTACTTAATATCCTTCCAATATAAACTTTTCGCGGGTAGAGGGACTGCAAGTTGCAAAGTTATTCACAGCTTCAGTGAAAATTTCCAGAAAACGAACTTTACAACTCCCAAATAACCATTGCATAAAATAATCAAAGAAAACACAGCTGAAACATTTATGAGAAGGAATTCATAGCCTAACACGAGGTGTTAATAATTTATTCTTCAAAAAACACAGGAGCAGCTGTAAATAACCGTGAATTAGAGGTCGCAAGACGCAAAGCTGATCGACTGGGATGCGCTATTGACAACACGCGCCACATCCTACCGAGACGGATGCTACACTCAAACTGGCTCCTTCTTCCTTCTTGTGGCTATGGGCATTGCGAGCTTGTGACCCGTGTACCCCCCTGACACTGACAGTGCAGCTGCAGGGTGATGCTGCTACTCTAGCTAGCTACGTCAATTTACGCTTTCCAGGCTGTTATGGAACTGTATGACCTCTAAATCATAGACAATGTCAATATCAGATAGCTAAATCTTCACACAATTGTATTCATTTACTGAATTTGAAAATATATTTCCCTCGCGAGATGTGGTAGTCTCCTGTCAGCAAATAGTTGTCATAATGAGAGAGTGACTCAGATCCAGTTGACCTGAATGCATTATAATTAGATACAGCAGTAGAGCTACGCAAATTAGCTTTGGCAGTATTAAAAATCAGTATGTAGCTTGTCAGTGCTTTTTTATAGATGAAAAATAGTTGAAACTACAACTTTGTAAAATTTATTTTCCGTTATGGAGAACAGCAACGCTGAAAAGTCGAATTCACTATCCTTCAGCTCAAGGGTTGTAGGTAGTTGAGGGAAATAATTTTTCCATCTCATCACACTCTGCAGAGCAACAGCTCAACAGGCACTAATCTGAAGATCTAAGGCATCGTCGGAATTAAGCCCAATAAGCTAGACTTTTCTGTAACTTTAATTTGTACACTGGCTTCAACCTACTAAATTGAGCTTCTGGCGTTATCTTTTATGAATTACCCTCAAGGCTTTCCATTTTTCAATTTTGATCCACACATGATGGAGCTTTTAGCCGTCTCAAGCGTAATTGAGTTGCATATTACACTGCGAAACGGTTCAAAGTGGAGGGCGAAGACGAAGTTCCTCTCTGATGTTTCTAACAAGTCAGCCCTTGTGGGATTCACTATACTTCTGTTTTTGACGAGCCAACCTATAACCGATAACATATTTAGTCTGTTTACCTATCACTTGTATTGTGACTCTTAAATTTGAATATTGCACAAAGTGACACGAAATTCAATTGCAGAGATTAAATTAGGAGCTGGTATAGTGTGGGGCCTACCTGAGGTCCAGGCGTAACAGGTGTACCCAGGAAGCAAAGAGCGTAACGGGAGGACTCACGAGAAACTATCATCATAAAGTGACGTCATCAATGACGTCACATCGACGAAGCTATGGCTGAGCAGCCTAGGAGTATTATGAGAATTCTAAGTAAAATTTGTCGTAAAATATGAATGTTATCCATTAAACGCATAAATAAGTAAAGAGAATGTATGCTAATCGACTAATAAACAATTATCGATAGAAAATTGCAGCGGAGGCTGGTAGAAACTTTCTTGGCACGAGCGGCAAAATCTAGGCCGGTATGGAGCCCTGATTAAATTTTTTTTTCTCTGAACTGAAGGCTTATTTACACTTCATATTAAGTTCACGGTGCTCTTCACAAAACATATTTAAACATGTCAGCGTATTTTTTCGACTTAATTCATTTAATCTCCCGCTTCTGACCGGCCATCTACTTGAGTTACAGCGTACAGAAAGTTTGAGCAATAACCGTTATATAGACCGCAACAGTACTTGACTCTAGGTCTAACGCTGGCAGTCAAAATTGTCGGCAACGGAAAAATGGAATTTTATCAAGAGCTATTCTTTTCCCCCTATCTAATACTAAAGAAAAAATTCCAAAGTACCCAACATTTTTCTTGTGGAGAAGGTATCTTGGGTACGGCGGGGACGCACTTGGGCGCTTGCCTGCATGACCGTATCTGGACATGTTCATTATAGCTCTTGAGAAAATCTCCTTTTTACCTCCGCCAAGGAGGTTATTTTTTCGCCAAGTTTGTCTGTCTGTCTGTCTGCATGAACCGATTTGTACTAAATTTACAGGGATTGCTAGGTGTGTTAGGAGGAACAGATGATTAACTTTTGGTAAGATATGTCCATCCGTTTGTTCGTTTGTTTGTTTGTTTGTTTGTCTGCCTCATTTTTTTCAATGCCATAACTCATAAAGCTATGGGTGGATTTTATGAAATTAACATGAGTTGTTAGGTATATAACAAAGAGTAAATGATCAAATTTTGGTAATGATCCATTGGTTCGTTCATCACCATTTTTAATTTTATGCTTGTTAGCTCAATAACTCATAAAATAACGAATGGATCTCTGTGAAATTAATAGGGGTTGTTGGTAATGTTAAAAGACATAAATGATTCAATTTTGGTGCAGATTGGTTTGTCCGTTTGTATGTTTGACTCATGTTTGTCATTACGTTTGTTACCAGTATAACTCAAAACGTTATGAACGGATTCCAAGAAAATTACACAAGCTGGTTTTACTATAAAAAGGCACAAATGATTAGATTTTGGAGCTTATACAAAGAAAATTATGGTTTTAGAGCCAATTTGAATTTTTTGCTACCGTTGCCTCGCTTGACGGAGGTATGCGCTCTCAGACTGCTCTAGTTTCCATTTTGGCCGCCAGCGTCAGAGGCCACTTGGACATAAGAGTCAAGCACTGTCGCGGTCCATTACCGTTACTATGTTTCACTCGCATAAAATTTATAACACTGCTTTTATTTTTGGTAAGGATTAAGAACCCAACTTACAAAGGCCTGAGATCGGACCCTCGAATACTTCGATTAGACGTTGTGACGTCATTCGGTTACTTGCCGTCACTGCTGTTTTATTTTAGTCCCATTGAGTCCTCCCGCTCCAGTCTTTGTGCCTGGGTGTCCATGTAGTTTAGGTTAGGCACCTACTCTAGCCGAACCGAACCTATCCTAACCTAATCCTAGTACCCAACGCATACTATACTAGACCCAATACTATAGCCGGGAGCGTAACTGCAACATGAATTGTCGGCGGTGGACATTGTATCAGTTAACCTCAACAGACAGAATACTAATTCTCTTAAAACCTCAGGGTGCTGAGCCCTTAATATCTTAGTTTTAGCATCCGTAAGAGAAATAAATGTTCTTTTTTTAATTATAATTATAATTCCTTGATTATAGTTCAACAATTCAGCAGGCAATACTGACAATCTATTGAAAAAACTCGTTGAATGATTAACGTGTGGACCCGGCCCAGCTAACTCAGTTATGTGTCTACAAGATAGAGGTTAGAAAATGTTAGCCAGCTTTATTCCTTAGAATCAAAGTGTCATTGGTAATGTTCCAAAATCTCTTAAAAATTTCACTGACATAGAACATAAAAGTAGTGCTTACACGGTCACAGCAATGGACGAAGGTTAGAGGGGATGTCACGAGATAGTTCGAATGAATTTAAATTGAACGAGTTTGTGAATTTTGACTAGAGGACAAAAGTAAAAAAACCGACCTAGTCTGTCCTGTGCGCTAGATATTAAGTATGGAAAATTCTGCGCTTTTCAACGATATTGGCCGGTTACCAGGGACAAAGCAAGACCATCGAGAGGAGGTCTCTATCTCGACGACCTCGCTATCTCGACGGCCTCGGACGAAGAGTGTTATGAAACAAACTGTCCATAGTATCAAAGTATAGGTAAAAAGTACTAGGGTGTTCTCGGAGCTTATTATTCATGGGGTATTTCATCCAAAATTTGAAGTTAATATTAGTTGTGGGCTGAACAGCTACCATATGCTTGTTTATATGTTGCTGTCAGTTGAATTTGTAACCATGACAACGATGGCTTCTCACTGAAGCTCGCCGGCGTTTGACAGTTAGACCGTGCCCTCGTGTGAACTGTGTATCAAAATCTTGTACAGTAGACTCAGACGTTCTCATAAGTCTCATGCTTTATACTATTAAACTACCTAGTGAATTTACGTTCAATCGATTGTTTTAACTAAATTTTCTATCGGCGACAGCTAGGATTAAACGAAGGGCGATGCAAGTCAGTGTATGATCCTTGAACTAAACCACTAGGCCTAGCAGGGCTACTGCGGAATTCTTAACCAAAGGTTGCCTGTCCCCAAAAGGCACCACTTGCGGAGCGGAGGCGGGGAAGCACGACTGTGTGGGCAGCCACAAGAACTAAAAAATTTCTCCCACATTTGTAGCCCACTCGCTTGCCCATTAAAATTAGGGAAATGTCCTTGCACACCCATACTGCCCTAATAAGTTGTGATTTATGACAGTACGGAAACAAAAGCCACTCTAGAAGAGTAATAACTCAAGGAACTGAACGAGCATAAATAAATCATGGCTTATTTCAAGGAACGTAGATAATAATATGATTTTTATTTACTATTGCAGCTGTGCCTAAGACTATTTACACACTCTAGTAAAAAAAACAGTTGCGTCATCTCCGCGGACGAATGCGTTGATGTGTCCACTTGAATAACATACACTTGTGCGCCTTCCGAGCGAACAAAGCTAGCTGTCGGTTAGCATTTTAACACTTTCTCTAGCAAACTTACGGTTTTGTTTACGAGGGCTCAACAATAGCCTACGTTCGGACGTTTAGATGGGGAAACTCGTTCTTTTGACTAGCGTGTGTACATGCCTTCAAGCATGGCAGATGTTCCGTGTCTAATGAACGTAATATCACGTACTTGAATATTGCGCGAAAATGCTTACTCTATTTAACTTTTGAAGTGAAACATTGTGTTATTAATAACTTATCATTGATGGTAATATTACTATTTTAATCGAGATTAAGTCGTTACAACTCATTATTACTTTTTACACGAGTTGCTCTCAAAACAAGTTATAAGACGGGTGAAAATGCTTTCTTTATTTGGCTTATAAAGCGAAGGCTTGGGTTATTTATATATTTTTAATGCGTGGAAAAATTAAAACTATAATATGGATTATTACGTTTCACGAATATTGTAAAAAAAAAACTTGCTAGAAGGAGAGCGAGTAGCAACGAAATAAATGGTGAACTCGTAGGTCCTTCATAATAAAAAGGTCATTGGGTACATTTCAGGTTCATCTATGACCAGTTCACTTTACTTTCAATAAGTTTGACGCTCCCGAAAGACCGCAACGCAAACTATCAACGTCGCCAGATGGCTCTGTCATGCTCAGATACCAAGTGTCGCTAGACCGACCGCTGCAGTGTCAACTTTCACAGCTGGTGCAGCACGCGTCTGCCGGTCATTAATGTTTGTCCCGGGCAGTTTCCTCTTTTTTAAGTCGGCTTCCCACGCAGCCGTACACTTCCTTGTGACTTGACACCTTGAGTGTCCTTACAGCGGCACATGTCCGGACACTACCGTCTGATAAGGACGTCTCGCCTACACACTTTTAGCGGTCACTGCGTGCGTGTGTTTGGTTGGTTGCTTTCGTGGTGCATAGCTCTGCAAGTGTTGCTGAGCAGCAGTGTATCTTTGAAAATTTCTCAGTCGTTTCACAAAAAAAATATTGTGTTATTCAATAAAAATTGGTGAGTCATAAGCTGTAGCTACTATGGCAACTCTTACACTGGCTCAGTGTTTTGCATATACCATCATTACATTGTGATTTGATATCTTTATATTATAGCTAAAAATCCTGATTGATACGGTATCGTTTCGGCAGCGATACATGAGGAACTTTAACAAATCGAATTGCGAGCAGACTATTGATGTTCTAATCATTAATAAAGTGGATTTACAGCATAATATTTAAAAAGAAAATTGCTCAATTCCGCGTTCAAAAGCGAATCTGTAGGTGTTTAATCAACTTAAAAGGCTACAAGAGCCCAAAGCACCCTGGTTCTAAAGTATTTGTTTTAAAACAACTTTCATAATGACCCTTGCTGACCAAAGTGACTTGACTTTAGGTAATTTTTTGGCAGCCCAACAAAGTTGCATTTATGAATGTTCAGCAATAGATTTATTTGTACGATTAGTGGAGTTAACTCGTTTACTTGACCATCGTGTGAATCCGGCTTTACCGCGAAGCGCGTGAATTGCGTTGGCGAGAGAAAGATTGTGGTTTTCAATATCATTAAAAATTTAAACATCCAATACTTCTAAATAATTATACAGCAACGAAACTCCACAATATCCAATCAATTACGAAAGATAGAACAATGATGAAGTTTTACGCTTGAGTTCCTCACCAAGACAAAATTAGCGGAAGCGACAGAACTGGGATATATTTTCTCATCACACTATCGGGCTAAGGCGGTAGTGCACCGTAAGGTTTACACCATTTTGAAATGACCGTGTAGGTAGAGTGAACCGAGTGCACACGTCAATCATATGAGTGCGTTAGCTCAAGCTGGTGGATTTATTTGTCGCGTTCAGTTGGTGGAAGGAAGGGCTGCGAACGCGCGAGTTTGAAAGAGTATATTTAAGTACGCCAGTTTTTTTTTTTTTGAAACGCTGCATTAGTTATATTCGGTAAACAAAACAAATACTGATTTATATCCCTTGCAGCTTTTACAGATCTCGAACAAAATCGATAAAATGCCTTTCAAGGGCGTAGGCTGGTCTGACCATGCATGGGAGGTTGCACATCTTGAGAACCGGAACTCAAGGGGCTGTAATAGGCGTTGAGAAGCAATACCAATTGAACACCACACTAATTTAGTTACATGTAGGCCTAGTCAAGAACATCTCATTATGATTGCTCTGAAAATGATAATGGTAGATGCAAAACTACTAAATCAACCAATAAAAATTCGAATTCAGTTTGCACTCAAACTGCACACAAGTCCCATCAATGTCCATTTCACAGTTGTGTGTTCAGTTACATGCAGTTTCCTTTCTCGCCCGTATTGGTCATGCATTATTAAATGTGATACCAGCTACATTGTGGAAAATTAAGACTTGATTTGGGGATTCAGCTGAAGTCGGTTGGACTGATTGAGGCATAAATGATGATAACCCGATGTAAGATCTATACCTATGTCCTATGTTTAGTGTCCCACGGTTGATCTCGGGTATGAATGGAGGAGTTGCAGAGAAAGGGTGCAGACAATTTGCAGAAGAGTAAAAATATTTGGGAATGTTATCGGATCACAATATTTGACATCTTCGGGAGGCGACTTGGGTCGTTTCTCCTATGGCGTCTTTCTTTATAATTATGAGGGTTAATTCAAAGGTAATGCCACCTACTTTTTTTTACCCCCTGAAGGCATCCGAGGGGATTGCAAATTACGTTGCTATGATGACTGAGCTAGTGCACTCATAACCTGAAAGTTTCATTTCTCTGTAGGTAGTAGAAATTGACGGTGCACCACTTGAAAATAGCCACCCCTGTAATGGATATGCGCCAGAGGCAAAAATACGTCATTAAATTACTCCATGTAGAAAAAAATTGAACCAATCATCATTAATCGGCACCTGGTAGACGTTAACGAAGCCGATGCAGTTGCCGCCAGCTCAGTTAGGAAATGGGCTCGTCGATTTCAGAGTTGCCACAATGAAATGTGAGTGACAAAGTGCGCTCCGAACATCCATACACAGCCGCCGCCCCCCCCCCCCCCNCCCCCCCCCGTAAATGAAAGTGCACCTCAATCAGCTCACTCACACCAATCGGTGTATAACTGTGAATGAAATGCGTCTAGAGTTTGAAGTGGGTGTCGCTAAAGATAAAGTCAACTTCACTGCACCCAACATTACAAAACCCATACGCTCTAGTTCGTGTTGCGGATATAGGAGTACAGGCATGCCTGCAGTCGGCCACGGGTCATTAACAATATGGAGCAATCGACGGAAGATAAATGGCCCGTGGTTCCCTACCCTTCTCTTTTTAGACAAGGACAAGTGCCCCAATGGAAGCTGTGCACACTCAGCAACGGCCGACCAAACGGTACAAAGAACGGTAACCTGGCATTGTACCGATCCCCTGATCTTCAGTGCCAACAGTCAAGTACGCAAGCTTGCTGCTACCGTGGGTGCACTGGAAACGATGTTGTCATTCCTAGGATACAGCAAAGTACATGTGCTAGGCAGGTTCCACGAATGCTCAAATAGGTACACACAAGGACCACCGACAGATTTCTCTCAGGACTTGTTGGATCCGTACAAATTGGACCGCATCATCACTGGTTACGAGGCGTGGTGTTACCACTATGAGCAGAAGTCCAAACGGTTGTCAATGGAATGACACCACTCACACTCCCCCAGCAAAGAAGAAGTTCAAGACGGAGACATTTGCAGGCAGAGTGATGTCCACGGTGCACCGTCTACTTCACCAGGAAGGGCGTCCTCCTCCCGGATTTCTAAAAACCAGAGGCGACTCTCAACACTGACCGTTACGTTGAAACGCACACCAATTAAGTCGAAAGCTCGCAGTACCCGTGTAAAGCCGAAAAATAAAACACTTTGTTTGCAACACGACAACGTCAGGCCACACACAAGTTGAAGACCGCGGAACGAGTGAAAAAGTTCGGCTGCAGGATGCTGTCTCTCTCTACTCTTAATCCAGACCTGGTGCAGACTTTCACTTATTTCGACCTTTGATGGACGCATTAGGTGGTCAGCGTTTCCCAGACAACAACGTCGTAATCTTAGTCATGAAAAAGTGAACCGCATCGGCAGGCTTGACTTTTATGACCGAGGCATTAAGGCTGTCGTTCGTCACTGGCAAAAGGGCATTGAGAATGGTGGTGATTAGACGTAAAAATATAAAGTCTGCTGCAAACAAGATCGCTCATTTGTTAATGGTGCCACTTCCGCCTTCGAAGCTCAACTTATTGAGTTTAAAAATAGGAGGCATTACTTATGGAAAGGCCCTGATCGTACATAAACTTCAGTCGTCGTGGCTTCTACGGAACCAACTCAGGTGATGGAAGGTCACTGCTGTATTGGTTGGTGGCGTCATCAAACGCCAGTGACTAAAGTTTGCAAACACTTTTCTTGCATAGACAAGACCCAACAGTGATGCTGCCCTTCGTACCAAACTTGAGAACTGAGCGTCCAGATTTTCACTGTGTCATTCAAGAATGGAATTCCGAGATTTTACGCTTACAGTATTTCAAATAAAAAAAGTCTGGCGAGGCATTGTTTCCAGGCAAAAAGCACCCTGCCTTAAATTTGCTAGCCCCGAATAAAACAGTTTTTGAATCCGCACATAGCTATTTCTTCCATTTTTTCTATAGGCGTGCAAAAAAAAATTATTTGGTACTTGGTGAGCGGAACTTCCCTGCTGCTACGGGAGGGGGGGGGGTGCACGTGCACACCTCTCCCCCAACCTACGCCCTTGCCTTGTTCTTTCTACTTTAATCATCAGAATCATTGCAATCCCGCATAACACTTGAAAACAAGAAAATATTTTAGCCACATGAAATACGCCACGTTTGTTTTGAGAAAAAGCAGCTTATTACTGTGTGACTATTCCACTTCTAAAGATTCATCATGCGCTCTCTATAAATATATTACTAGGAATAGACTGTTCCACATGAAACCAGGCCGTGAAACTATACACCAGGAATGTGACTTCCAGCGGTCGCAAAATATTAACAAAAAATAAAGAAATTGTGTCATTACTGAAAGTGCATCGTCGTTCATATGATTAAGAGACACTTCTTTACGAGCAGGCAATAAAAAAAAACCTCGAGGCACTGATTGTATTCCATCGCCTGACCGAAACCGCTCAGATGAATGACGCGTGGAATCGGCTCTACACCGACCAAATGTCTTTGCACAAATTCTGTCGGGCGATCTAAGCAGATTCTGTTGAGCTCTACGTCCACCTGCCGTCACTCGGAAGTAACCCGATGGATTTTATTATTTCCGATACTTAAACATTTAATTCATGGAAGGCAAGGTCAGGGGCTCGAGACCCAAAGGAAGCTACAATAATTGTTGCAACAGCTGCCGTGTTTCCAACTGATAATCAAAGCTGTGCATTATGCAGTGTTACTAGTGGTGGTTGCTCGGTCAAATTTGGCAATTGTTGTACGGTTCAGGTATGTTTTTGTTACATTTTCGCGTACTTGCAGATGCTTAAATACGTTGAACTGAATGATTGTGTATTGTACTTAAAGCTAGTTCATATACCAGTCTTTTGTAACGTGTTCTCGCAACTTGTATACTTGTAAATACAACTCTGTGCCTACCAGCAAAACATTGGCATAAAATGTAAGCCGTCAAGTCAATTGACTCAGAAAGAGCTACTCGTAAGTTACAACAAAAAAGCAAAGAATGCAACGGGAGGACTCAATAGAACTAAAATAAAACTTAGCCGTGACCACACGTAGTAAATTTACATCACATCGACGAGTCGAAGCATTTGAGTGTGGGACCTCAGGCCTTCGCAGGTTGTTTTCTTGAACATATCACCGTATTTTTTTTATTTATTTCATTCAATCTCCTGCTCATAGGAAGGCCAGCTACTTGAGCTGCAAAATACCGTAAAATGTTGTCGCCAAGTACAGAGAGTTCGAGTAGGAGGCTAACTGTTACTGTGGTTTATCTCGCGGACAAAATTGACTATACTTGTGCTTATATTTGTTAGTAAGGAATAAATATGTTCTGTAAAGAGCACTGTGAACTAAATGTGAAGTGCAAATAAGGCTTCAATGAAGAAAAAGACGTTAAATCAGGTCGCCGAAAAGGAACAAATTTGGCGCTAGTGCTGTGAAAGTTCCCACCAACATGCACTGCAATTTTCTATAGATAATTGCTAAATTAGTATATACTATCTTAATTTATTTATACGCTAGAGATGAGTTTTGCAATTTAAGACAATTTTACTGGTTAAATTAGGCTAGCTAAAATACTCCTAGGCTGCTCAGCCATAGATTCGTCGATGATGATGTCACTTTTTGGTGCTAATTTATCGTGAGTCCTCCCGTTACGCTCTTTGCTTCCTGGTTAGAACTCAGCAAGCTGTCTATACTCATCAGCTGTTTCAATAACACAGTGACACGTTCAGATGATTACCTGAGAAGACACGTTCAAAAAACTATTCTGTGAAGCATGGACCTGTTTCTACTCAGAGAGCACAATGGAAAAACTATAACCATTTAAAATATTATCTAGCGAAAACGGAGGAATTTCTTGTTCTATAATCTATCCATGCTACGACCACCAAATGTTACCGGGTCACTGTACGTTCATCGAATGATGATGAATAGACCATTTATCTCGTACGATAGGATGTATGAAATAAAGGGTACACGTCATTGCCAATGATGTATCCTAGGTATAAACTTTCATTCTTGTGCCCATGCTAATTCTACGACATTCCTTCCTTGTAACGCGCACCTAACGAATGTCTGAAGGCCGCCCGCTACGCACAGGTGTATAAGCTAAATAAATAAAGCAGACGTGTCTCGTTTGCTACCTAGCGATGCCTGAGAGTTATCTGATAACACTACTCAGTGTAGATAATTATTGCTCGTAGTAGCGGAGACTAGCATGGTCTGCAATTGTGCAGAATTGAATCCTTTATGTCAGCCGTTGCACTAGTACTGATATTTAATACTACTTATACTTTGGGCTGGTATTTATTAACTCCACAGACCAAACGCTAATTCTCTCTTATGTTAGTATTAAGTATTATTCTTATGTTAGAATTAAAAATGAAAACCCCAGGATACTGTGCCCTTTATATATTGAACTCATCATCCATATGAGAAATACATTTATTTATAGTACTAACTCAATAGTTTGAAAGGCTTCGGCAGCTATACTGTAGTAAGAAAGTGAGGACTATTCTGCACTGTTCACACGATGAAACCATCTGATGGTCAAATGCTAGAGAGATCCGTGGTGAAGCCCGTCGTTGTCATGGTTGCAGGCTGAGAATCAAGACGAAAATGATTAAAAATCCTAATAAAGATACCCATTTTACTCCAACAGTAATAGTTACCGGAAAGCTATGATAAAATACTTCAAGAATTGTAAGCTACGATGACCACTGAAGTATATTTAACGATGACAGTTTAATTTACATAATATTCGGTGACCGGCTAATCGTGTTGCTCAGAAATATAATGAGTTTCATAGGTATATATAATATTACGCGCAAGTACGAGGGTTGACAGTTTTTTGACGTCCATTTGTTGAACCGGAGAACTCACGCATGGACACACAAAAGAAAAAAATGGTAAAAAATTAAAAAGAGTGTGACATTCGAAAGAAATGTAACTGGAGCGAAAGTGAAGATGTCCACGAACTTAATCGCGGTAAAGGTAAATTAATTAGAGCCCTAGCCGAAACACACAATGAGCAGCATATCACAGGTTTCTCAACGAGAGTCTGAGAGGTACTGATCCCAACAGACATTGCTCGCGAATTACAAGCGCACAAGTCGTCGTCGTCAATATAACACCACTTTCGCTTCGCCACAGCTTTCACGAATATTATATTTCCGGCTATATGAAATCGAGACGTTCCAACAACCGCGGCACGATCAAGAGAGACTGTTTTTTGTTGAAGCAATTCGGCACAGAGAGGCGAGGGGAAGTACGGCGAAGGATTCTCAAATTGACTCTTCCTCTTGACTGCCTCTCGCAACGAAGCTACTCTTCAGACTACCAGATTTTAAAAATTCAAAAAGCTAGGCAAAAGGAAACCTCATTATATTATTATAGTGGGTTGGGTTACTAGCGCCGCAGGCAGCACGCCCGTCCCGCGCCGAAAACACAAGATCGAGATATTCTCGGTTTTTGCACTCTGCCACTGGCCTAGCATAGTGCTGAGAACATATACTTCCTCATCAATCATAAATCTAAGGTCCATCTGGGGGTCATAGGCCCCGTGAATTTCGCATCTCGATCTGCTACTCAAGTAACGCCACGGGCCAGCGCACCGGAACGAGACACAACTATTCCGAGGGAAGCGATGGAGGACCTATTTAAGAGGTATCCAATGCCCCAAGGTCTCCCGTCAGCTTTGCCCCCCGGTGCAACGAAGAAAATGAGGAAAGGGGGGTCTCAACATAGAAAAAAAACCTCGTTAGGTATATCCACTGTATGCAAGACGATAAATAATTACTGTTGTTATTATTATTATCATCATCAGTGAGAGCGCTGTGCTTCAAAGAAAAACCGTAAATTGCTTATGAACATTAGTTGTAATAGCTGGCTAATTGTCAACATATATGCAGGAAGTTATCGTTACCAGTCATCCTGTTGTACGCATTTTGCAATTAGTTTCAAAATTTTAAGCCCACCGGTAAATAATGTAACTGCGAATCAAGAACACAAATAGCGCTTGCCTGAACCAATTCAATTAAAAAAAAACTGCATAAAACGAGGAGACCCATGACTAGGACGGTCCCTGGATAGGATGTGGCCTACCTCAAGGTGTTAGATTAATATAGGTTCAGTTCAGCTAGAAAAGGATGCCTAACCTAATTTATAAATTTAGGTAGCTACACTTATATACTGTACTTACCTGAATCTGAGGCCGGCCACATACTACGCCTAATATCAAGGATTATAAGACCAACAGGTTAACCCAGGGGGCGGAGGCAAGCTGTAGTGCATCATGGGTAATGATGCGTGTGACGTCATAAAGTTCAAATACTGTAATTCGCAGCTATTTTTACATTGCTTCTCCATCATTTCATTTTGGCCTCCAGAATGTTCTACACGTTCTACAATCATTATAGTTGCACAAAAATATGTATCAAGGTATCTACGAACTTTCTTAGCTCTCTGGATTGTAAAACTTTATTACTATTTAGGTTGTTTTTCCGAAAGAGGCACGCAATCGTTCGGAGAGAGACGGTAAATTGTTGTCCTAAGCTGTGCCGTCGCGTACGCGTCGTTAATACATCCGCCTCTCCTAATCGTAAAAACTACAGCATCACTGGAAAAATTATAGATTCAATATTCGTCAGTTTCAATAATATCGTTTCGTAAGACAGTTAGGGTGTGGGTAATACAGTTAGGTAACTTTTTTTTTGCAAGATAGTTAACGCGAGTCGGCGCAACCCTCTGGGATGTGTCGCAATCAGCATTTTTTTGGGTTACCGGTGCTACACCGCGTAACACCGGTGACCCGGCCAGTCGCAACCCGTGTCGCAATCATAGCTCAAATGGCGACTACGACACGGGTTACGGCGACATAGGTCACCGAGCACAAACGCTCATTTTTAACAAAACGAGCACTAAATTCAAATACATAACAAATAAACACCTTACACCGGAATAAGTAAATTAGACCAGGTACTTGGAACTTTCAATGAGAAAATTTCAAATTAAAGGGAATTTTAAAATTTTTGAGCTTACTCCGATCGTCGCTAGATGGCGTTCTCACGGGTTACGGTAGTCCGGATTTGGCGTGATTGCGGCACACCACCGCAGGTAATGGTCTTACGCGCCACCGAGGCGTTCCAGTCTTTCTTTCCTCAGCTCCTGCTGGAAATCCATGAATAGTTACTCGCGGCCCGACTGACAATGGCTTATTATTGCCTTAACTTAGGGCCGCTGGCCATACAGCCCACAGCTAGCGAGTCAAGACTACTAGCCGTCAAGCCTCCAGAAGGGAAAGCTAAGAATAAGAGAAAACAGAAAAACGCCGCTCCTAGCTCAGCCAACTGACCCGTATAAGGCCACCAATCACAACGAGGAGTAAAGGAAAAAAACAATGTCGACACGGTTGAGTATATTACAAATCTCTTTGTCATGATGTAATAAGGTACATTTGAGGCTATACATGCACTTAATGACAATAAGAAACATATTGGGGTGAGCGTTCAAATATATAATGCACTTAGTTTAAACGAACATATCATTAGAGGAATTTTATTTTCTATTGGTGATAGAATATTTTTTTTTAACGAGAGCACACAAAGAAAATTTGGTTGTCGCAAGAACAGTATAGCCTGGAACGGTTCGTACAAACAATACTGGATATTATGACGGGTTTACAGAGCGATTTTTGGTCCTCATGCGTCTGACTGGTCAGTTGTGCCTAGTGCCTATGTAAACATAACTCAGCGTCTATCAAGCGGTGTACTATCATGTTTAGAGCCGTAGTTGACGAAAGCATTTATCGTAATGGATTCATCACAGTTTGTGACAAGGGTCACATCTGATGTGAAAATTCTTCAGGGCATTTTTACTGAATTGGCCGCGAGGTCCTTCAGAAAGCATTCCTCGGAGGACGGAGTCGGCATCTCGACCATGCAGGTCCGGAAAGGAGTCCCTCTGCTCGTCGGGGAAAGTGGGACACTTGGCCATCAAATGCAAGACAGTGAGTGTTACGACGCAGTCGTCGCAATAAGGCTGCGGTGCCTTGTCCGCAGATAATCGTAAAGTCTCGTGTGGCCAATACGCAGTCGGCACAGTACGACGTCCATTCAGCGGTCATCACTATTTGAAGAGTGCAACGGTCGGACGCTTTCTTTGATTGTTCGTAATTTATTATTTCTCTGCGCCAACCACTGGGATTGCCATAGCTTGCGCAGGTTTCGCTTGATTAGTGGGTAATAGTCTCGGCACGAGACTGCACTTTTTGCCGTAGGCAAATCCGACAGGGCCACCAGCCTCGACTCATTGGCCGCGATGTCAACATGACCAGGTACCCAACAGATACAGACGGACTTTCAATCCTCTTGTAATTGCATCATACTTACTATTCGGTTGATGAAGTGGTGGATGCTGTAGTATGCTCGAATGGCCTATACTACACTCAGTGAGTCGGAGAACATAGTAAAGTTGTTCTCATCGCTGTCTCTAATGAGGAGCGGCGCCGCGCACACGCCGAACAGCTCGGCGGAGAAAGTCGAGGTCTCCGGTAATAGCAGGCATGCTTTAGTTTCATCAATCGCAGCGGCTGCGCATCCCAACTCGGTCTCCCGTTTTAGAGCCATCGGTATAGATGTGAGTAGAGTCACTATGTTTGTCTCTCACGTGATCCGTGAAGAGAGTTTTTAGTAAGAAAGGATGGGAGTCTTTCTTTTTTGGGTATTGCGTGCCAGGGCAAAAAGTTGAAACTGGTATGCGCCAGGCTGGTTTGTCTCTGAACAGGACCGAGGCCACCTTAAAAGGCTCGATTTCCGCTATAAAGGAGAGGGCTTCATAGTCATTGGAGGAGGGAAGTGTGTAAGGAAAGTCTGCTCCCTCTTCCTGGTCACGATACACACTGTTCCAAGCCGGGGTTCGAGGGACTTGTTCTAAGCGGGCAAGGTACTGATAGGTGAGTTGCGCCCTGCGCTGCTGCAGGCTGGGCTCGCCGCTCTCAGCGAGAAGACCTCTGTATGGGTGATGTACGGAAGGCTCCGGTGCAGAGCCTTAATGCTGCATTGTGCACAGCGTCCAGTCGCTTTAGGACTTAGTTCTCGGGGACTGATATGCGACACAGCCATAGTCTAGTCTGGAGCGTACAAGAGTTTGGTAGAGGTATAGAAGGGTTTGCCGGTCGGCTCCCCACGACAGTGTATTCAGGTGCTTGAGTAGGTTTAGCCTACGCATGCATTGCGTTCTCAGCATCTCGATGTGGGGCTTCTATGACAGTCTTCTATCTTTCTAATCGATGAAAATAAAGGACATCCAGGTTCCATGTATTTAATTAACGTAAAATAATACTTCTTCTGGACGACGAATTCGTCGTCCAGAAGATAGTCCAGATAGTCTTCTTTCTATTATCATTCCGAGAAATTTCACCTCTTCGTGATAGCTTATCCGTTGTCCATACATTTTAAGTTCAGGTGACATTACATCTCTGGCACGTCTGATGTGGAGGGCAGAGGTCTTGCTTGGCAGCAGAAAAGGCGAAGCCATGGTTGGTCGCCCAACTACAAACACGTCCAATGGCTCGCTTCAGTCGTCGATGTAGAACTTCCAGATGTAGTGAGGAGGAGTATAGCATTAGGTCGTCTACGTATAGTGACCCGTATACGTATTGGGGAATGTCTCCTATGATGTCGTTTATTGCAAGTAGGAACAGGGTACAGCTAATGACGCTCCCCTGCGGAACCCCTTCATTCTGCGTCATTTCAGGGCGAAGGCCTGCCCCACTCCGACGGGCCTTCCTCTTCTAAGAGAGGAAAAGGAAGGGAAATCTACTATGTCGACAGAAAAGCAAGGAACCCCTGCACAAAGGTATTCCCACACAGGATTAATGCGCATGGGAACAGCAAGTCGGGAAAGAAGAGGAAGAACAGACAGCAGTAAGATCAGTAGGAGTACATATAAAAGTGGAAAGAAATAAAGTGAGCACGAAAGACAGACGTCCCGAAGGCCGAGCCAATGGCTAAGGTAACCTACACAAATCCCCTGGGGCCGCTACTCCTCATAACACAGGATGGGTGAACCTAACCCTATGGCCCATCTTACGCCCCTGAGAGGAATAAAACTAATTCACAGTTGACACTTTGAAACCCAACTGTTAAGGAATGGATTGAAAGCAAGAGAGCAACAATTACGATTATTATAAGCGACAATTAAATAAGAATCATTACAATTTTAGTGATTTATTACAAAAAAAGAGCTTAATCAAAGTGATCTATCAATGTCATAAATTCTTGACAAAATATAAAATCAGAACCGGATTTACATGAGGAAAGACGCTAGGCTACTTCTCTCACGAGGCTTCTTTATACTGTCAGTATTTTATGACGTGAGAAAAATGAACTAGCATGGAATGTCGATTCGTGAGACTCATGTAGAATGTTGCTCGTGTGTATCTGCCTTAAGAAGGACTATGGATGTGTCAATAGTATTCAGTAGAGCATTGGTATAGCTCTGTATCGAATGTAGCCTATTACGTACGCTAAATGGTACATAGCGTTCGAATCTGCACCTTATCCTAGGTATAAGTCTCATAGTTGTCATGTATTGAACTAGTAGCTATTGTAATAGTTTCAATTTATGAAAACCCTCCTATAAGGAGAGATATATATTTTTGTTTACTTGTAAACAACTTAGCCAGTCTCCAATAAATAATGAGTCCGTGGACTTTAGCTTGCTAAACCAAGGAACCCACCCCTGCATACCGTACACTATAAACAAATAACTGCAATAAACTTATATTATTTAAAAATCCTAAACATAATATTGCACAACTTTGATCGAAACAACACCATCTTTGGCATTTACTCTACATCGTAGAGCATAGATACACAGTTAATATGCAGGGGTATCAACTGTGAAATATTTATGGATAGCTTGATTAGTAAAATACTGAACATTTTATATTTCACTTTTAACCATAGGCAAATACGAGTTTAAGACTACCGAAAGGACTTAGCCCAAATGAAAATAAACTATAGTGGCCTCACGTGGCCAAAACAATGCTATATAGTTAGGTGACGTCACATTCAGATGAGGTGGAAATGCATGGCTTTGTTTTGGTCACGTAAGAGCACACTTGTCGAGCCAATTTGCGGCTACCTATTCCAATAGAGGAGTGCAAAAGGCACAAGTAGAATGTGAGGCAAAATGGTGAACACTAGGCAAGGTGTAGGCATCGCGCTTGAGGCTAGCAAGCAGGAAAAGAAGAGGAAACCGCACAACAAAGATTAGTAAAGTCAGTAGAACACGGATAGAAACAAGTAGAATTTATTGAATCTTTGAGATCCACGACAACGGCGATCAAACAAAAAAAAACAACAGAAATAGCACGCAGGCAACTGAGCAACACATAAAGGGTCTATGCTGCCGCCAAGTAATTGATCCCCGTAGCCATAAGCGAAGTGCGAGCTCAATGGAATATGATCAATAGCATAACTTCAGAACATAGGACTGTGAGGACCGATTTATGCTCTCTTCCGTACTCCTTTATGGCACTATTAAGGACCTACAGCACGGAAGTTGGAAACTTGGACTGTTTCCGAATTATGTTATCTGCTGCAACTATATCGAGACAGAAAATGTGAAGTTCTGAATTTCATTAATCAACTGTCGCTACACTATGATGTGAAAAACATTAACCGTTATCAAATTCTACTAATGCTGGCTAGTAGACTTGAAATTTAATACGTTTAATGTTCCAAAAGTTTACTATTATGGCAATTTTAACACGAGCTCGAAAAAGTTGAAAGTTCACGATTAATGCTACTTAGTTGAACAAAAGACTTAAAATGAAGACTTTACGTACTAGGTACACTAATATAGTCTATATTACTTTGGTTGGAAGTAATGATATTTGTTCAATGTCTTTTTCGTTTCTTCAAGTAGTTAAGACAAAGTGAGGCATCTCAAGGCATAGCTTAACAGTAGCTAATTGCTCACAACACAAGCAATAATCATTGAGACAATAAGTAATCACATAAAGTAGTATTTTGGATAACTGCCTATTACAATCATAGAATATTCTCATAGCTGCTTAAAAATCATAGACAGAAAGGTACATTCACTAAAATAGTAAAATCAAATGGAATATGAAATCATGAGGGCAACTTCTGCGCACATTTTCTCGTAAATTCAAAAGGAAGTTTTACCCAAAAAGTACCCATATAGATAATTGTCAAGTTATCTCGATTATTATTACAGTATATAACTTTTTCACCACAACTGATACTCAAAACGGCATTTCGAAAGTGTATCTCTGTCATTATAATAGTGTTTCATTAAAAATATTAGGTATAAAGCTATTTGTTTTCAACAGTAGCTATAAGTTAGGGATTTGAGGAATTGATCTTTCTATAAAAGTGAATATTTTGCAAAAAATTGCCATAGTAGTCCTCTACATGCAGAGAGCTTCTGAAATACATCAGTTAGGGAGTAGGGTCCAGGACCAAGGTATCTTCTGCGTTCATCCATTACTGGAGGACATTCGATCAACATGTGATATACAGATGGCGGCACAAGGCAATCTAGACAGTAGGGTAATGGGGCATCTATTAGTAGAAAGCCATGTGTTGCTAGTGTATGTACAATTCTTAGCCTTGCCAACTTGACTTCCCATTCTCTATTTTCAAAGTCACATAGCTATGAGATTAACATCTAAGTATGGTTTTAACATTTTCAATTTGTCGTCAGCTGGCACTTCAATTTCCCACTCTTCGTACCATTTGTGCCACACAATTCTTCGGAAGTGACGTTTGCAAGTCGGAGCGTGGTATTGGGACAGGCTAGAGAGCACGAGTGGCTACAGAATCACGGCCAAGCGTATCTGCCCTCTCATTGCCAAGGATTCCCACGTGACTGGGGACCCAGCAGAGGTGGACCTTTTTCTCACTCGCAGAGATTTCCTTTCTAATCTCCTGCACCAGTTGGTTTTCGGGTCGGAATTGTTCTATAGCTGTAATTGAGCTACGGGAGTCACTTCTTGCAACAATTGAGCGAGTGTCTTACTGTGTCTGTGAGACACAGCGAATTCCAAGAAGTGCAGCTGTAAA
Source organism: Parhyale hawaiensis (assembly GCA_001587735.2). NCBI lineage: Eukaryota > Metazoa > Arthropoda > Malacostraca > Amphipoda > Hyalidae > Parhyale > Parhyale hawaiensis. The sequence continues at coordinate 1,700,903 of LQNS02278089.1, read as the reverse complement.
CACAGATGTAAAATTTTGCACTTTACGAACGTAGGTACTGTCGGGTAGGAGAGACATATGAGAAACTCACGCCTTCAGGAATTTCTGACCCATCCGTATAAATATAGGTGGAGTCGTAGTGAGTGGCAACTTGGTTCAGGAAGACACCACGAAAAACGTTTGGTGGCGCTCGATTCTTTAGTAGTGAGTACAGTGTTCTGCAAACAAGCAGATTGGATATTTCAGGTGGATACGTTAGTGCATAAGTTTCAGGGAGGACAAGATCCAGTGTTAAACAGTAGTCTTTGCTCAAATTTAGCATCCTCTGCGTAAAGTGTCGGAGACGGGGGCGACATCCGCCGCCGCTAGATCAGGGTGTAACGGATGCGAGACGTTATAATGCAGTTTTGGAGTTTCAAAAGCATCATCTTGGAATAACGATATATCCAAATTCACAGGTTTGGACTTCGGTCAAGAGTTAAAGAACATTAGTGTTCCTAGCCAATTACTCAAAATCAGTGTGCAAACTAAAGTACTCTGAGAGCGCATACTACCGAATAGCAAGGCAATGTAAATGAAAAATTGAATTTGGTCCTAAAACATGGATATATATACTCTTTATTGCTACGAAAATTGGTCATTAGTGCCTCTTAACAGTGATAACAGCTTCTGCAATTTTCTTAACTCTGTAACTATACAAGTCATGATCTAACGAGCATTTTGACAAACATTACGATACCTAGTCAAACGGACAACCCGATTGTTACCAAAATTTGGTCATTTGTGCCTTTCAACATTTCTAGCAATTCCTGCAAATTAATGATTATCTGTCCCTAACTCTTCGAGTTACACTTGAACAAACCTTAGTGAAACACACAAATGGGCCAACTGATTATCACCACAATTTGGCCATTTGTGTCCTGTAACAACATTTCGTGAAGATCCGTTAATAACTTTTCGAGTTCAGTCACTGACAAACATACAAATAAACAGACAAAAAAAAAAAAAAAAAACAAGCGGTACAACAGATCAACACAAGAATTTGGTCATTTTCTCCTAGTAACAACTCCTGCAAATTCTATAAAAATTGGTCAATAAATTTCTGAGTTATGACCTCTAAAAAAAAAAAAAAAAAGAGGCCGACAAAGAGTCGGCCTAACATACTAAATAATCCCCATAAATTTCGTCAAGATCCATCCATAACTTGAGTAATCTTGGTGACAAACACATAAACAAGCTAACACACAGACATAGAGAGACAGCGAGACAGGCAGACAAAGAGACAAACTCAACAAAAACATAACCTCTTTTGGGAAGGAAACAAGAGTTCTTTTCAATACATACAATAAAATAATAAACGACTGCCCTTCTTGTAACAACCAGCACATCGCTGCAATAAATGTGATTCAGGATTTTTTTTCAGAATTGATTATGATATAGGCTAGCTACCTAACTACTTACCATACAACTACGCGTTTCACTTTCTGCACCTGTACACATCCCTCTAGACAGCATCATCTTCACTGCTTCCAGGCATCAAAAAATGGCTTCACACTGTGCACGTAACTTCTTGATACATAGGTAATATCTCCAACCTTCGCCGCATAACTATATTCTACTCTCACGAAAAATAGGTAGCTACATCACAAATTTTACAACCTCGTAGAATCTCTGGACAAATAATCCCAGCACACATACCTAAGATACATTAATATCATACAGCTTGAGAATATTCATCCACATCATCTACAGATTCAACCTCCTTTGCTTTTCGCTGATTATTAATAACAATGTGTTCGGCAACATCTTTGTTCATCATTTGATCATTATATGAAAGACTGTCACTGTCGGGTGCCGGATCAGCAGCACTGCACGAGTGTCCGTTCACATTGTCAGCAGTAACAGAAGAGTTGTTGGCAGAGATTCTCAGCCGATCCATGTCAGCAAGAAATGTATTGATGATCACTGCAACCGGACCAGGGTGAAGGAGGTGCAGGTGGTGGGTGCCAGGCAACTCGCAGTAGCGGTACAATGGGCAGTTGAGTTCGTAAGCTTTTCGCATAACTGCATACGTTTCAGCAGACTCGTAGGCATGGCCATCTAATGCCTGCATAATACAAGTATGGTCAACACTTCATCTGCGACGTGCGCCACATATGGTGCATGCTCATAAAAGAAAGGATTTTGTATACCGTAACATTATATGTACTTATCTTACGATACGAATAGCTTATCTGCAGCTACACTTGATAAAACATTGAGAAATATTTGATAGGGACAAGTTTTTATGCCATAACCTTTACTTTTCAATGTTCAAGTAGCTAACAAAAATTCAATACGATATCGGTGGTCGAGAAGGATCATGATAGACATAAATAATTGTCCATCACATGCATAGGATTTGCAGGGAAAGTGTTCAGGAATATATGTAATTTAATACACATTAGAAATTTCAGTAGCTAAATTCATGAGTATTATGAAATTCTATAGGGTACAAGTTTAGTACTGAGCTCTCCAGTCTCAGAAGAAAGCAGTAGTGGAGAAGCTAAATGCAGTAGGTGGAGACCGCAGTTTCCAGCACATAATTTCTAATTGTAGCTATCACATGATACTGGCCCCTTCACTTTCCAATCATTGCCACATCAGTTAAGAGAGCAGCAGGACAGTACACAATCATGCACAGTAAAACAGCACAGTATTATTTCTAAAATTGCAAGTCAGAAATAAAAACAAGAGAATCACTCTGAACATCACATAGCTAAATACATGAGCTCACCTTAATCAAGAGGAGAGGGCAGGTGATAGCTTCAGCAATGGCCTGCCAGGCCTCACATGAGTAGAATCCAACAAAATATGTCTTGGCTTTCAGATCTCGTGTAAGGACATAACCAGAGTTATCGCCGCAGGGCACTGCACCTCGCTCCAGAAGCAACGAAGCTGATTTGGCATCTAATGAGTCACCACTTCCAGCAATTGTTTTCTTGACCAGTTCATCTTTATTGTACACAATGGCAGGTAAAACAGATTTTTCTTCATTATCAAAGTATGAGTCAAAATACTTTTTCAGCCGAGTAGGATACTCATTTGGTTCACATGACCAAGGTTTAATGATATCAATAGAAATGAAACCATCAACATCATCGCTATAAATGGAGCAATATAGAATCCCAACCACGGCACCCATGCTGTGCCCAACATAGGTGAACTTAGTCCAGCCCAAAGCCTGAACAGCTTTCTTCACAGCACCAACATAGCCACGAGGGTCATATATAAAGCTTTTCTGAAAGTGATCGGATTTTCCATGACCAGGTAAGTCTAGAGACACAAAGGTACAATTACATTGTAGCAATGGCAAAATGTAGTCAAAAGTGTTGGCATTGTCAAGCCAGCCGTGCACTCCCAGCAGCTTTCTTGTGCCATGACCCCACTGCTTACCGCGAAGCACACCCCACGTCGTGGGAAGTTCTACTTCACTCCACATCTGCCAAAGAATAGAAAATTAGGAATATTATACACACAAGAAGCACAGTGATGCATGGAGCTACCATGTTTGCATCTTTTAAAACTTTTCAAGACATGATATGTCAGGAGGAGTATTGTTTTACTTCAACTCAGAGAGTTTTTTGGGTTTTTCTCGCTATTAACATGTTTAAGACAATTTACATGAATAACATTTTCATCGCTAATGGTTAGTTTTTGAGATATATGACTTTGAAGTTCCCATTGTTTTTCTGTGGGAGAAAATACCGGATGACCCCATACAAGCAAAATTAGGGTTGGGTAAGGTAGGGTTACATTAGGTAAGGTTAAGTGAGGTAAGGTTAGGTGAGGTAAGGTTAGGTGAGGTAGGCTAAGGTTAGGTAAGGTTTGGTTAGGTTTCTCCTAGGCCACTAGCAAGCCTGTAGTGACACCGGTTATTTTCTCCCATGAAAAACAATGGGAACTTCAAAGTCATATATCTGGAAAACTAAGCATTTGCGACAGAAATGTTATACCAATAAATTGTCTTAAATTGCCCAAATAACCTGCTAATAGCACCAAAACAACAAAAAAAAAAAAAACATTGGTGAGTTAAAGTAAAAATTTACTATCAGGAGGTACTACTGCTGGAGTAGATACAGTTGTTTTTCATAACCAAGATGATAAAATATTCACACTTATGTAAATTTGACATCTTCTAGCATCAGTGGTCTTTGTTATGGGTAAAAGCACCAACAATCGGCACTTTAACAAGATCTTTGCATGTCTGTGTCACTCACAGTTGCAATTTCAAAGAAAAATTTGGCACACTTGGATCATCTTTTACATTGGTGGTCCCAATCAATATGTTATGTTACTTATAGCGTCGACCGGGGTGATTCAACGCACTTCGTACGCAGGGGTAAATAATCGCAGTGGACTTTTCACCTCAAAAATGAAAAAAAGAGGAAAACTGAACGCACCATCTGAAAGCCCATCTTTTTCTCTATAAAATGATGTATTCATTCATTTAAGTTCGCTCGATTTTAATACGTTTATTTACCGACGAAAAACAGTCATAGTTTTCCACCCTGAAAAACTTTTTTGCGAGTTTCGCGAAAGTCCCGCAACTTTGATGCTGGAGACCAAAGTTTCTGGTGAATTTTTTTCAAATTTGGCAGAAACGTAGGTAAAGGACCCATTATGAATGTGTTAAAAGCATTTTGCTGTAATCCCGCTGGTTCGTTAGTTTTAATGAATTTAGTGAGTGCAATGATTCACCCCGGTGTAAAAAATCAAATGGGGTGAAAAATCGCACTTTTACAATTGCATTTTTCAAGTTTTCAGTTCTCAGAATATATGAATATTGCTTGTCAAACCATTTAACATAATTTCTAAAGCAGTACAGTATCTAACAGTTAATTTTCATTACAGATACGTTATTCAAAATTTTTTACTATTATTATTCCACTGAGATTTTTCGCCCCAAAAGTGTAGTGAAATCACTCCGTTTTATAGTGAGACGTCCATCACACAGTTTTCTTTTTTAACTTAATACAAAAGAATGTACCTTCAGCCAAATCGGCATAAACCTGCCTCAAAACATCTTATGTGGCTACCTTGCAGTTTGTTTTCATCTTACTTGCGTTATTAACTATTTTTTACTATTATTATTACACTACGATTTTTCACCCCAACAGTGTAGTGAAATCACCCCGTTTTATAGTGAAAAGTCCATCGCGCGGTTTTCCGTTAATAACTTCAATACAAAAAAACGTACTGCTCTACAAATTTGCATGAACGTACTTTGAAACATCATATATAAGTGTGAAAAGTTTCAACTTCCTAGCCCCAGCCGTTTTTTAGTAATTTTAAAGTATGCGGAAAATGCGTTGAATCACCCTGGACGACGCTATATTTTATGATTCGATATGAGTTTCTATGTTATAAATTGATTATGTTACAAAATATGAATTATACATAAGACAAATATTGTTCTTTGTAAACTAAAAAATAGCCTTTTTTTGTGTCTCCCATACAGTTTGTGGCAAAGATCGAGAGATGGAATCATGGGACTCAGCCATAGCATACTCCCATCATACAAGACTACATAGCCTACACGCAAGAGGATAAAAAGATCGGCTTCTTCATAGTTCATACTATTTTTTGGTAAATTAATTAGGCTATGAAGTTTTTGGGAAAAAATAAGGGTAAATTTTTACAAAAAAAACAATATGGCGCCCAGCTAATTCACTGCTAGAAATTGCTAGTAGTCTATTAGAGAAGTGCAGTGATACCCATATATATCAGTTGGAAATGCATAGTTTTTGAAATATATGACTTTCAAGTTTCTATTGTTTCTCTATGGGAGAAAAAAGCCGGTGTCATCATAGGCTTGCTAGCAATCCCATAGGAACCCAACCCTACCTAACCTAACCCAACCCTACCTAACCTAACCCTACCTAACCCA
>LQNS02278089.1:1650499-1673377 GCA_001587735.2 Parhyale hawaiensis | reverse complement strand
GACTCCTTAAAATTTTCTCTATTTTTCTCCAGTTCCTGCTCGTTTTAGAACGCTGCTCTGACCTTACACCGAGGTTATCCTAATAGAACGTTTCTCGGTCACTGTACAGCTACATAATATAACTGTTTTTTAATCATCATAATCACCAATCTTATGAAGGACCTCTTCCCATCTCCCTTTAAGCTTTTTGATACCATCTTCTTAAACTTTTTTTAGTTGACTCAAAAAAAAAGGAAGCCAGCTTCATATCAAACTCTTTTCTCGAAGTAAGCTTTTGTCTAGATAAGAAGTTCTGCAAGCTTCTAAACAGATGGAAATCTATCGGAGCAAGATCGGGAGAATATGGTGGGTGAATCAAAATTGCCTAACAAGATTCATCTATGAGATTCTTAGTCGCTCAGAAAATGTGGGGTCTGGCATAGTCATGGTGGAGTTCTGTTTAACAACGAAGGTCGTTTCTCTTGGAAAACTGTTTTTAGCCGGCGGGTTAATTGCCGACAGTACACTTCAGAAGTTATTGCTTGATTGTCTTCCTAGAAGAAGCTCAAAATGAACAATTCATTTAATATCCCACAAAAATCTTAAACCTAAAACGGGATAGAACTTTCGTGCCAGCCTGACACATACAAACAATAATAACAAGAAGCAGTATGCTAGCGGCTGGGCCGTTAAATACATAAGAACAGCAACGAAGACTTAATAACACTTTTGGGTATACATGTATGTAGGTATGAAAAACAAACATCAGATTAAGACAATCACAATTCATGCCATCATGGTGAGGTAACACTTGCCAAAAAACCTACAGGTACCATATTCAATACGGAAGCAGCAGTAGTAGTAGCAGCAGCAGCAGCAACAACAGCAGTACGTAGCAGTTATTGGGTTGCCAGTGCAGCAGTGGCCAAGCCAATATAGCGCCGTAGATAACAAAGGAGTTGTTGGACAATCACCAAAACGAGGCAGCATCTGAGAGCTCTTCCTCTATTAATACCATATGTTACCTAGCAACGTTTTTTCTTTCTGAATACACTAGGACAAAGAGTCCTTATTCGGGGATGGTTCTAGCCTGAGCGGCCGAGCAGGCCCACTTCCCTAAGGTAGGCGACGTCGGACTCCACAATTCTAGAACCTGGACTGCTGTTTTGAGTTCGTCGCAACTCTAGCATTGGAGTCCTGGATCATTAGATATTGTAACGTATGTTGTACATTCTGGCAGTGTAGGCAGGTGTCTACTACCCAAGTAGCAAAGTATCACAGCCTAATTAATGAATAGAAAGCTAAGTGCTCTACGAAAAGAAGATAAGGCTAACGTAAATAGCTGGGTAACTCATTACTTGAATAGATTCACGAGGTCTGCCTCGGCCTTTTTGGCGATGTCAATGATGTAGCAGCCCCCCGCACCGATGAGGATCTGAGCCATTGCGTCCTTCTTACACTGCACCCTCACGCCCACTTGCAAAGTATCTGTTGGACGGCAGACACAATTTAAACATTGAGGGTGTCCACAAATATTGGATTTTTAAATTTTACTACCTTTTAACTACTTTTGACTACCCTCCCTAATGAAATTTCACAACCATTTTAACCACCCAATTTTTCTTTTCTTTTCATCAACACGTGATGTATAAATAGATCAGCAAAATAATATTGTTCTTGTGGTTTCTTTACTTTCAAAAGCCATGAACATTGCTGTGGAGCTTTCTCTAATCACTTCATATATACTACAGCTACAGTACCGTAAATTAGATTGGCGGCAGTAGACAAACCAATAGGCCCATCCCCAAAGACACACCTGAACTTATGCCCTGGCCCTCTATGAGCTATTGCTATTATGTTAGTAGGATATAGGAGACATGAAAAAATAAGAATAAAAAGGGGGGAAGAATCTCAGCCAAAGAGACGATCATGAATGCACGCAAGCACGATCATTAGCCACTGATATGCGGAGCTTAGAGATGTCAAACAGTGTAGTTGGAGCGGAAGAGAGAAGAACATGGATTAAGGTGGCCTCGGGAGCTTTGGCGGTTAAGAGTTTGTGACTCCTGAAGGAGTTCTTAGCTGTGGAGGAGGTCTCTCCCAATGTATGTCTAGACAATATTTAAAGGCGTTATTTGACTCCGCATCAACAATGTCGGAAGGGAGTCTATTCCAAATGCTGACAATGAAATACAGAAAGAACCGCTGACTTAAGGTTGTTCTTCGAGCTTAATACTTGAGTTTTTGACAGTTGTTTCGTGGGCGATCATTAACGTCTCTTTCAAAGAGTCCCGTAGTAGGTACGTCGTAGAAACCATTCAAATACTTGAATACTTCTATTAGTTGCCCCCAGAGTCGTCTTTGCTCGAGAGATATCAAACCCAGTTCTTTTAGGCGACATTCATACGGCTTGTCTTGCAGCTGAGCTGAGGTGAAAATTTCTTAGCAATGTTTGTGGCTTTAGAAAGGAAACTACAAGAACCGGACAAAATAACACTCGGATCAAATAACTTAAGCCTCTTGTTTACGAGTACTGCAATGGTCTAAATATGGTGGCTGGGGTACCCAGAAATTACCATTTCTTTTGAACACTAATAATAGCATCCACCCTGGGGGAAATGATGGCTATTTACTGTAATCGTTACGACTGAGACAATGAAAGTTTGTTAATTACACCAGAAGTCATTTTAAATAGAACACTTTTCATACCACCCATAATTTCATCCAGATTCCCTGACTTATCTAAAACAATTCCCGTAACCTATGTGAATTTGACAGTGATTTTTTACTACCGTGCATCAAATTTGACTACCTTTTTAGTACTTTTTACTACCTTTTAAATTTTACTTCTGTTTAGTACTTTACTACCTTGTAGACATCGTGTAACAAGATGCAGCAGTAATAAGTTAGAAAATAAATAAGTAATTCACTAATTAGCTGCAAAAGTAAGTGACCCGTATGCTGCCCTACTAATTTAAGATGTCGCCTGCAACCTGCAACCGTTAAATCTTACCTAATTATCACCCTGAGATGCAACTTGTTCGTTCTATTCAATTGCAGCAGTTAAATTTTCTTCAACTGTCATCACTAAATATTGCGCAATAAGTGCTTTAAATTGCACCTGACTGCCGCCCTTGAATTGTCCCATATTGTCATCATTAAGTGCTGCCCGAAGGCTACCTCTGAACAGCTAACAAACTTCTGTAATAAAACTTTATAAACTGCAGTCATTAATTAACTGTACACGAGTGGCAGCGGTCAATTTATGCTCAATTTTCAACGTTTATTGTCAGCCAACAACAACGCACAATATCAGCTTCACTTGATGGCAACTGTCACGCCCTGGAAAACTTACTCGGTTACAACGGTTCCCCCGAGGAAGATTGTCAAGAGATTTCTCAAGTAATATATACCTAAACTTCTGCTTTGTAATCTGCCTGGTCCCTAGAAAGGTCATTGTGGACCTCCAATTGATGGCATGCGCTCCAAAATCCATGACTATGGATGTCATCTTACCTTCATCTGCCACATTCAGCGACGTCACCTTACCTCCTGCCTCTACGTCAAAGGATGTCATCTTATCCCCACCCCCCTATCCTAAGAAAAACTTCATCTCCTTGTACATCGCAAGATTTCACCTTACCACCTCTACATCCGTATCTAAGGACGTCACCACACTTCTTTTTCTATCTCAGGATGTTGCCTTACCTCCACATCCCAAGTTCACACGACCTCGTTGTATACATCCCAGGATGTCATCTTACCTCCTTCCCCAACATCCCAGGAGTCCACAAAGAACTGCAACTGATACGGCAACTGATATTTGAGGCGATCCAGCAGTTTCGCACGGACGGTGGCCAGCACTAGCTGTAGAATAAATTACACAAAGGCGATATTAAAAAAAATCTGCAAATGACAGTCAGATCGAGTTTACTATATTGTTAAATGGAGGGTTTTCCCGCCGTAGTCGACGGGTGCACAGCCATAACCAGTAGTACATTTGCCATGCTAATATTCACAAGCATTTATGGAATTGTCTTGTTCAGTATTATTAGCCCTTTTATACTCCTAGATTAATCTTACCCTACCAATAGCGTGCAATGTTCCAAAAAAGAGAAAGAAAGAAGAGACAAGTAGTAGCTACGTCGAAAGAAACGTGGAATCTATGCTCGTATGTGGTTTTACAGTGGGTCTATATGTGTAGGAACAGCAAGTCAGGACAATAGAAAGACGGAAACAAAAGTGTCATGAACAGCAGTATGAAATTAGAAGGAGTAGTAACGAATGGCAAAAGTGAAATTAGAAGGAAAGTGGACACGAAAGCAAGACATAAAGGAGGCCTAGCTAAGGCTAAAATAACCTATGGCTTCACTGCTGGCGTGACTGTCCAATGACCCCCGTGAGAGTGATGGACAACAGATAATAGATCTGCAAGCCGAGTTTCAAGAGCTAAAAGCAGCGCATAACTGTTACCAATTGTACACTGATTATAGTATCAAGAGATAAGCACTTCTGGCATAGAAGGTACAAAGAAAGGCAAGAAAGAAGCGTAAGCAACCGTACCTTATGAGGGTCCTGGTCAGTGACCAGGTGTTCGGGGTAAATCCACTCCGAGGGCTTAGCCATATCCACGAGAAGGTAACGCAGTGTTTTGATGCCTTTCTCGGAGCTAGCGGATGTGAACAGAACCTGCCCATCATATACAAAGCGATCAAGGTTTATGGCTAAGTATTTATGAACTATATTAGCAGCCGGCGAAATCTTAAGTTTCAGGAAGAGCAGGAAATAGCCAGAAAGAGAGATCACCCATTTACTCAACTGTCTTAATGCAATTCCGTCAATATATGTACATGGCCACTTGCTTCAACTAGGACGATGGCTCCATCTTAATGAATAGTGAATGTTGTTCACCAGGAAGTACGAAATTCAAGAAATTTATAATATACATACAGACCTACAATGGTTACGGGTGATGCTGTAGCTGTTGCTGCAGTCACTCGATGCTTCATTTTTACAATTAATTAATGATCATTATTTGTAAATTACACTCAGTTTATCAATTTGCCAGTCAGCAACAAGCAGCAATTACCTCTTTGAACAGAGGCCAACCTCTTCTGTCCCGCACAAACTCACGAGCCTGTTCCTCGGACATCCGTACTCTGCCTTGCAACACGTCCTGCTCACTGAAGGGCAAGGGCGGCCTGTAAGCTTCCAGTGCGGACACCTGCTCCGGAGCGATGTACAAGTAGTTGGAATTTTGTAGCTCTTCGAAGGACACGCAGTACATTTCTTTCACGGCTTCTTGAAGCGGCACAGTACTCGGAGAGAAGTCATTCTGAAGCCTGGTTGCTACAGCTGTGTTTTCTTGCTTCTCTTCGTCAGTAGAAATGCTTGTGATGGGCGGCACAGCACGCTGGGAGTCGGTATCGCAAGCAGCATTCCCCATTGGAGGTCCTACTTCGGTCTCGTCGCTATCGTCTTCTCTTTTACTGGAGAGAAGCAACTTCATTTCTATGACATTTTCAGTGCTGCTGCTGCTCTCGGAGGAAGACACTGTTGAAAAATTATTGCACTTACTTGGAGTATCCTGCGCGCCACTTGAGGATTCTGTTGTTGCAGATGTATTACCATTTATGACATCGCTACTATCAAAAAGAGAAGCCAGAGATATTTTTGTTTCATCCTCAGAACATCCACCACGGACAGGTTCTTCCAGAGACAAGCTAGGAAAGGCTTCAGTTAAATCATACGACCCATACGAGTGGTGGGGAGGCTCCGCATCACTTGAAGGAATCCCTTGTTTATTTGAAATATTGGATTCCATTAGGAGCTTTTCTGGAGGGCAGTCAGCCGCATCAGACTCTTTTGCACTTAGCGCAGCCTGAGCTTCAGCGGCACTTTTCGCCTCTACTTCAAGGCGACCCAAAAAATCGTCGATCAGTTCTTGCGGAGTCTTGGTCTTGTCAGCAAAGGCGTACTCAGACTTGGGCTTGGCAGGCTCCGTCTTCGTGTGGCTGGTGACTCCATCGACGACACCATCCGTGAAGATGCGAGCCAAGTCCAGCAGTTCGGTGCGTCGCTTGATCAGGTCGACCTGCGGCAGGAGGCAAACAAGGCCATTTTAGTTGGTTTGGCTAGCCGACTTCTCTGAAACTTAATTGTGACTGGCGAGTGTTCACACTTGGAATTGGACGTCTGGCATAAATTACATATCAAATGATGCTAAAAACGGCACCGCACTTGGGAATGACTTTGAGGCGTAATCAGTCTGCGAATAACGCCAGTAATTCGATGAACCTCTCACAAATGACTTGGGGACGTAGTGTGTAATAAATATGACCTCTCAACTATGTGATGGTAAGTAGGAACAGAGGCTGAAGTTGCTAGCGCTGCAGCTAGATTATAGCTATACGCGGTGTACACATATAAGCTCAAGACTCTGAGGTCTGCTCTACTTAACACCGCAATACAAACTCGACAAGAGTGCAATAATTACAGTGAATACCAACATTTTTTCCCATCTCAGGGAAGTTTCAGAGTGGAACTGACTATGATATATATTGGGTAATAGCAATAGCGAATTGTCGCTGTATTTCCCCAATTTCACGTTACACAGCTGCTTATCAATGCATTTTATTACTTCACCTTAGTCATGAGATGACTAGGTATTAATTTATATATATTACCACTCAACACATTATCTAGAAATTTCCATTATCTCACGTCACCCATTAAAATGCTATCAATGTTCACAACCTCCCCAACAGAATATCAAGCGATGTCCTTTACGTTGCCCAAAAGAATACCAAGCGATATCCATTACCTTACTCGAGAGATTCTGAAAAGCCTAACACTACCTGGTCTAGGAGATTCCCAAAAATTTCTAATACAATACCTTGCCCAGTGGATTATCAACGCATATCTGTTACCATACCGAACAGAATTTTAATACCATACCAAACAGACTACAAACATATTTCCATTACGATATCCTCATCCAGCGGATTACCACTGCATTCCCCTTACCTTGTTGAGCACGAGGATGGCAGGCAGGGTGGGGTTCAGGGCCAGCAGCCGCAGCAGGCGGGGGTGCAGCCCCAGCTTAGCGTAGCGCGTGTAGCAGTCGCACACCACCAGCGCCACATCGGCCTCCTCCAGCGCCTTGTCGGAGCCCAGCACCAGGGACGGCGGCAGGTCGTGTCTGGAGGCAAACAATTCGCCTCAACTAACGTTTCGTTAGCTCAAGGCGAATTGTTTAGAGCCTACTGGAAGTTCAACTTCCACTAGCCTTAATACTGGGCCCTTTACGGGTAAGAGAAGGATGGCAGGCATTTGAAAGAGCGNTTAAGGTCTCCGACTCCTAGACACCGGTTGGTTGACCCCAGACAGGCTGAAGTGGGTGAGAGCCACCCGCCCACAGGGGGCAAGAGGCTAGTGGAAGTTGAACTTCCAGTAGGCTCTAAACAAGCACAACAATAGTTTATATTGGTATCCTCCTGTAGCCGGAGCCATATGGAGCACGTCATTTAGTTTTTGGCGTCCCATGGGATAGCTTCAGCCCTATGAATCACGTTATTTAGCATTTGAAATCCCTAGCATAGCTTCAGCCAAATGGAGCCCGTTATGTAACCTTGCTTAGTTCCCTATATCTGTAGCTATATGGATAACGTTATTTATCTTTATGAGTTTTCTTCTATAGATGTAGCAAAATATAGCCGTTATTTAGTTATATACGTTCCCCAGCCATGAAAGAGATAAGAGCTAAATAGCAAAGGAAGCAGTTATTTCATTATTATTACATTGATATTTTCCCGCTATTTCTGAAACAATGACAATCAATGGCGATCTAGAACTTAAATCTCGACAAAAGCAGGCACTGCAACGTTGAGAAATCAAATACGACTCGTGCGAGTATTATTAGTTTAAAAAAGGACAGGGCGCTACTACTGACAGAAATAGGTACAAAGCATCTCTGAGACGAAAAATAAGACAGAAAAAAAACATCCGTGTGGCTTCTGTGGCCCTCTATGCGATTGCTTACCATCATTCGGCCGCCCTTCTTTCGGAGAAGAAAGGCGAGTATTAGAGAACCTACCTAACCTAACAAACTAACGTTCTCAGTAATAACTGCGGCCAGGTGCAACATCACACGCCGGAAAAGACACTCACTCGGGACAGATAATGTACCCTGAGGGCTGTTTCATCAGCATTAAAAATTACTTTCATGTCAGTAGTTACATATCATTCAGTAACAACTAATAACTAGAGCCCGGATATATTGCACTTTCCGGCGTTAGTTCAACAACTGCAGTGAGAGCTATAAATGCAATATATTAGACCGTGTTCACACATCCCTCATCGTAACGCGTTCACTAAACTGAAGGACGCGGCGCGTTCATTTGAGAGAAGCAGCTGCAGCAAACGCTGTAGACTGAAGAATGAGGCATGTCCCTTTTTTTAACGCGCTGCGTCATTCAAGTTTAATAAACAGAACTTATAAATGCTAAATTTATCCTCGGCATCGTTCACAGATCATGGACAAGTCGACAATTTTTTTTTATCCTTACGGCAATGATCAGGATCACAGTACAGTACTCCCACGTTACACGAGAAAACTAGAAAATTTAAAAATGTTGTAAGAACACGGACGCCATCTTTGATTTGGAAGTCCAACTGATTGCTCTGTGCGAAGTTCTATTCTGTCGGGTTATCAGGCTATAAATATTTCGAAAATAGACTGTTTCTATCGAAATCAGTCTATAAGATTATGGGATACGAATGTGACTGCAAACCGACGCAAAATGTAAGCGAAAATGAAAGAAACGACATAATAACTGAACACACGGCGTCATTCATATGAATGAAGGACACTTCTACGTGTGGACAGAGTCAAAAAAATGTTGATGCACAGCTCGTGTTCATTTTCGTGATTGAACGCGTTAGGATGAGGGACGCCTGAACTCGTGGCACTTATTATCACTGCCACGTGTCACAAGACTTCAAACGCCATGAGAATTAATTCTCTTATCAACTACTGTCTCATGTTATTTGGGGGTAAAAATATAATTGAGCTGCAAAATCTCAAAATCCGATTATTAAATTTTTAGAACCTTTTTCGTTCGGGGGATACATCATGCGAACAGGTAGAGCGGGACATTTGCAAGAATCATTCTCGCCATTGGAAAGAATTGTCAATTAGCACAAGCGCACTGATATAGGTGTCCGTTGATTCACTGACACGCTATTCCCGATTGCTATCAGGCTTTTTTTTGTCCTTTCAATTTTTGCTGTATTTGCTTTTTCCTTGTTTCCTATTTCTTCCACTCCTATTGCTTAGGTGTAATAAGAGCAATTTTGGGAGCTATAACTGCAATACTTTAAGCGCAATAAATCCGGGCTCTAATAATCACATTTAGGTACATACTGTCCAAGTCTTCAAAGCGCGTAATGTGTGGTCAGTAGTAGTTCGGGGCTGGCACTGGATTACATCATAGGCTAAAGAGTATATTGAAGAACAATAGATTAAGGGTTTTCTCGCCGTAGCCCGGAAAAACAATAGAACAGTAAGCCAGTTTTCAATTATTTCCCCTGAAGCACTAGGATGTCACTGGCAGAGAGCCGCTTACTTTTTGGTAGCCTCAGGTGTGACGGTGCCAGGTGTGTCAAGGAAGACGAGCTGCGTACGTCCGACCGTGACAACGGACCGCTCCACACTGCGCGTGGTGTGAACTCTCTTGGACACGCTGCACACCTGCACCGAAATATAATCACTGCTTCTGGTTGTTGACATTACCGATGCTAGGGCTTCTGAGTTACACGAATGCAGCAATTTACGGTAAAAAATTATGTTACTCAGCAAAGGACAGCATTCACACAATGAAAACTGAAACAGAGTTGCTTTTGCAGGAAAAGCAAGTAAAGCAGAAGACAAATTTCAAAGTAAAGTTTGACTAATATTAAAGCAAAGTTAGAATAATTTCCAAGCTAAATTAACCGAGTAAATCGTGGAGTCTATGGTTGAACAAAAATTTATCTATAACAAGATTTTCAAGTAAACCAGGCCTAACACCGCATTCTAGTAAAGGTGGACTACGTGTAACGAAACTAAACTAATTCCGATTAAAATAGCCTGAAGCAAAGCTTATAAACAAGTAAAATTAATTTCCTTTCAACAAAACAGCATCTTACCCAGTTTCCAGTAAGAGCATTGATGATGGAACTTTTTCCGGCGTTGGGCAACCCCAGCACCGCCACCTTCAGGAGCCTCGCGCCCTGTGGTGACCTCACTTCCTCTTGCAGCATGGACGTGAGCTGCTCGCTACTGCAGGCAGCGCTCCTGACGTATGGGGAGAAAGTGGGTGGCGTCGACATAGCGCCGGAGCTTCCCGTCGAGTGTTGATCTATCTCTTCTTCTGAATATGGATTAAATGGGTAATCTCCTGACTCGAAGGAAGATGGACCATCACGGTTAGAAGAATCGGGGTCTTGAGAATGGTAGGCATCATACTTTTGAGAGTCGTATTGAGAGTATCGGGAGTCGCGGTCCTCCGAGTATTGATAAGGGTCTTCGTCTTCAGAGTATTGAGAGCTTAAATCTTGAGAAAAATGAGAGTCTAGAGTTTCAGAGCGATGAGATTCCGCATATTGAGAGTTTAAGTCTCGAGAGTGAGATCCTTTATCGCGAGAGAAAGAAAAGGAAGACTCCTGCACAGAAGGGGTTTTTGTATCCCTGAAATAAGGTGTGTTTATGTCCTGAACGGCTGGACCAAACGTGGAAGATGATTCTTGATCAGGAAAAGAATGAGACTGAGCGCCTTTAGAGGAGAGAGATTTTTCAGCGGAGAGATCATGCGGGTGTGGAGCTCTACCGGAATCACGATCATTTCGAAATGAAGATTCATCTGAAAGTTGACTGCAAAAGTCATTGGGTAAGGATGGAGGAAAATTACCGTCGATAGTTGAAACAGAAGATGATTCTGAAAAGGAAAAAGAGTCTTGCGATATAGATTCACCGCAATGAATGGTTGAGGATATAGAGGTTTCAGGTTTAGCAGAAAAATGTTGAGAGGTCCCGGCAACAGATTCATTTGCTCCAGAAGAGTCAAAATAAGACTGCGATGGACGTAATGCACCGTCTTGCTCAAATCCATTGATATTATCGCTGTATGCATCGTCCAGTGTCTCGTGCTCCGACGCAGTTCTATCTGACCTTAGCAAGCTCTTTGCAGCAGCGATGCCCTTTAAGGTCTCCGAGCTCAACTTGGAATTCAACTTTGCATGTTCAATGTTGTTGTGACCCAGTGCCTGAAAAGATGCAGAGAGGGTATTAACGGGGACTACAACTTGCTACCGAAAAAAGAATCCATACGAGCGATTCAATGCAATTATCTACATATTAAAATACCGTAGTTATGCTTTGCGCACTGTTAGTACATCCGTGAGTTATATTTAGAGTGTAATACTCTGTCCATTTTATCAAGGCAGTTTGAATGGGGCATAAAAGAATGCGCATGTGTCATATTTCTTGCTTAGATGTTGCTTGGCTTTATATGCAGGTAGTGGGCAGTGCTAAGATATGGGCCAAACAAAATCTCAGAAATTCCCATACAACTGGCAATGCTGTACAGGAACGTGATCAAGCCCAAACTGCCTTGATAAAATGGACATAGTATAGAAATGAGTTATATGTAAGGTAACAGTAATATGAACTCAGCAACAACATGAATCAGTTTATATCTGATTTGCAGAAGTCATCGATAAGCAGTCAGAATTGGAAATCAGTTTTCACACTTCGTATGCATGATACGGGTCTGTGGGTGCATATGAGGAGCAACACACGTGTTCTGAAGCATTTTTACAGGTTTCAGATAGTTTTTTTTACCAATACAAAAGAGGTTTTCGTGTTTGTGAGTTTGACAGCTAGTCTGTCATCAAGATAACTCGAAAAGTTAGCGACGGATCTTTGTGAAATTTACAAGAATTGTTGGTTTGCAAGAAGGAACAGATGGTTAACTTTTGATTAAATAGACATCCTGCTTCCAGGACTTCTCTCGTCAACATTTTGCTGCTTGGCAGAGGTATGCACTGTCTGAGTACTCGTCTAGTTATTATTTTTCTATTACACGGTTTGCAATCATTCCTGCCATGAGGTGCAGCGAAACAATTTTAGTCGATACTGATCTTTGCTACTGATCAAGACTAATACCATCGATAGACTTCTAACATTAGTTATGGCCCGCATCTTGTGTAGCAATCACTGTTGTTACAATATGTGCTGGTAGGCCAACACCAGTGAACCTTTTGTTCAAATGCCTTTGTGTTTGAAACAGAGTTATCATTATTATTTATTATTATTATTATTATAATGAACGCGGGTTGTGTTGCCGCAGTCGGACGTTTCTGGAGTCCAAGGACTAAGAACTGGAAATTGGCTGGACACAGGAGGTGAGATGGTCCATTCATCTCTGCAACCCTGTAACTAATTATGATGAAAACACGGTTAACTATAATCACCACGTGGTAAGGTGTGTACAACAGCTATTACTATGTAGTCTTGACAATAAACACTCAGACAGTTAAAAGTGATTGTAATTACGGGTTCGATAACAGAAGGGTTAAATACAGACATCGTTAATTCCAGGGTTGCGAAGGCGGATGGATGAAGTTTGACTTCAACTTGTGGGTCTAGCACGTTTCCGACTCTAATTCCTTAGACCCTAAAATTGTCCCACTCCGATTTTCCTTCCTAACAAAGCAGACGAACTTAATTCTCACCAAACCCAACGCCTCTCATAAGCGAGATTTTAACTCCGACTCCTGGTCTCCAGAACTGCCGAACTCCAACTGCAGTTTCAGTTCTACAAGCCTGGTTGGTTCGCGTACTATAGTCGAAATAATCTAATTAGATTAGCTTTAATAATTTCGGAATTTCAATGCGCCACCGGTGACAGAGATTCAGCCGTTAAGCACAAGTACATTACGCTTGAGGCAAAAATTCAAAGCTGACGACTAAAATTCTAAAGAAGCTACAGCCAAGCGGTAAGATTTTATCTCGACCGTAGAGTGCGACTTGGACATGCCACAACACAAGGCTAAATCCAACCAAAAGAGCCGAATCGTTCCTCACCTCGGAAGCTTTAGCTGATTTTTTCTTTCTTTTCGAGCGGTCGTCCTTTGAACTGAAGCCGCCGTTGCTCAATTCTGCGTCTCTGAGCTCAGTAAATTCAGGCGATCTTTTCTTCCTCGTCACACGGTCGTCTTTCGAGCCGGACCCTTCGTTGCCGAATTCTGGACCAAAGTATCGGCCGAAAAGACGAGAACTGGTGTGCATCTGTCTCTGTGACGCCCCAAGTAAGAGGGGTTGAGCTAAATTTATTCCTCCACACCCACGTCCAAAAATAAAAGGAACACTGTGGTTGTGTAATGAGCGGTCGTCCCGGGCAGACCCGCAAGAAATAGCACCGACTGGGATTGAAGTAGAGGATTCCGAATAGTTACTACTTGGTAACGTACGAGTGTGACTTCGGGTGAAATTTCCTTCACAGTCTAGTATGGTAAAATCAGGCAGCCTTGTAGCATCGCCGTGGTATTCGGAGGCACTGGTGTCAGACAATTTCGAAGAGGACGTGCTTGAAAAATTACACTGACATGAACTAGAAAGTCTTGTGGCGGTAGTAAATAAGTTATGATTAGCATTACCGGTTGGAAGAATTATACAGCGGCAATTGAGGTAATAAGTTGTTGGGATATCTGGTTTGATGGTACACAGTGCGCAACACTTTCGCAATAGGGCTTGCTGGCCGCACGGCGCTCCACGGCTCCGATTGGACCGTTGGAGGAGGCGATGACGGAAGCCACGGCTGCCTCGGCCACACAACAACACACCTGAAAAATATCCACACCTTTAACGCCTAAAAAAAAAAGCTTTCTCAAAACTGCAGAAAGATCTAATTTTGTACGTTTAACTAAAACTACACCGCTACTTTTCATGCTTATTGTTATGGAAATAAAATTTTTTCAAATATCATACACCTCCTAAACATTTTGCAACTACATACTGGGGTGGAGGCTGCCAGAAACGCTCAAGGCCCTTGGAATTCAACTATACGAAGAAACATAGTTACCTTTACTAGTCATCATATGTACGGTATTGTTACTTTGAGATAGCTACGTGTATCTCAGATGTGGAAAGAATTATCTTCTCTATAGCACCCAAGCAGTCACGTCTTTATCACTCATATTATCAGTACTGACGATAGCAATAATGCAATGAAGGGGAACAATGACTATGGCGTTTGATCCAGTTCGGCTGCAAGGGCCGCACATGATGTGACCCAGTCTATGAATTTCAGAATACAAACGAGTATGATGAACTATCAGTAGACTAGATTACAAAATAATAAGTGAACTTAATGACTGAAATTAATAATATAGACCGAGAAAATATCAAAGCACTTTCGTGTAACAAATAGGCTATCGGCATACGACTAAAATATGGGTAAATGTAAGGGGTAACTCACCTGGCGCCAACCGATAAACAGGAAATCGCCTCATTGTGGCGGTCACTAAGGGAAAAACTGAAATTATAACAAAAATTAGCTCATTAAACGCTGCTATCCTCGAAATAACGGAAACGCACAAAATGAAGAAATTTACCGCGAGTCCTCGGTATACCGAGCACCAGTAAAAACAAATTTCGGATATTATTATACTGAGGTTTCCCCGACGTATTCATCTTATTAATAGTTCCAGTCTCCATCTTCGCAACAAAGATGATCTATCCGAGGAAAAAGAAAGGGACGTCGAGTATGTCGCTACAAACGTGGATCCCATGCATGAGGTGGTAGTAAAGGTTTTAGCTACTAGCGCTTCAGTGGCACAATGCCTATATCGCGCCGAATTATTCCCGTGGTTATCCACAGGCTCGTGCGCCGCCAGGGCGCGAAGTACGTCTCATTCTACATTAATAGGAAGCATTAAGGAGCNNNCTGTTAAATTGGCCTCGGGGCCCCTCAGCCAGCATTCCCCGGAGTATGGAGTCAGCATCCTGTCCATAGAGGTCCGGATAGCAGTCCCTCCGCTCGTTGGAGAAGGTAGGGCACTCGGCCTCACCCATGCATGAGGGTGTTCTCACTCAGCATTAACGGGCATAGGAATAACAAGTCGGGAAAGAAGATAAAGAACAGAACAAAAGAACAGTAATACGAGCTTGAAAATGGAAATAAGCAGAGTGGACTCGAACGACAGATAGCCTGAAAGCCTAGCTAATGGCTAAAGCAACCTACATAACCCCCAGGGGGCGCTGCTCCCCATACCACAGGATGAGTAAACGTAACTAGCCTAACCCTAAGGCCCATCCTATGTCCCCTTGGGGGGTTTCCGCCGTATAAGATGCAGAAGCTGCGGAATAGTGATAGGGCGAATATCCGCATCTGTGGAACATCCGCATCTGCGGATACTAAGATGGTAACATCCGCAATCACATCAGCATCCGCGGATGTCAGAACTGT
The DNA here is from genome assembly GCA_001587735.2 of Parhyale hawaiensis. Classification (NCBI taxonomy): domain Eukaryota; kingdom Metazoa; phylum Arthropoda; class Malacostraca; order Amphipoda; family Hyalidae; genus Parhyale; species Parhyale hawaiensis. The sequence continues at coordinate 1,657,889 of LQNS02278089.1, read as the reverse complement.
AAAATCCGCAGCAAAGGAGGTGCGGATGTGCAGGTTTATCACTGTACACTAAAGTCATCCATGATACTGAAAACTGTAAATTCTCATTTGGATTGAAATGCGCGCAAGCGCTGTCCCTGTCAACAAAGCACAATCTAAGTTTTTTTTCTCAAATGTTGTACAAACTGCCGTCATGAGAGGGTGTGTGCGTGTGTGTTTGTGAGGGGGGGGGGGCGAATATCCGCATCCGCACTTCTTTTGAACATCCACATCTGCGAATATTGAGATAGAAGGCCAGCATCCGCAATTGAATCTGCCTATGTCAGAATGCCTAAAGATCCGCATCCGCGGAAGCCCAAAAGACGACATTCGACTAATTAGTTACTACCTACAGCAGAACAGCGATCTATTTCAGTTTAGTATTAATTACAAATAGAGTCGAACTTACGTGAATTTTATAGTTTAGAAGTGGCCAGTGGCAGAAAACATGGCTCACATCACCTCTTACAATATATGCGACACGGCTGAAGGAAGCCGGTCCATCACGCCGCTCAAGGCGCCAAGAAAAAAAACTACAAGAGAAGAAACACCCACGCGAAGAATCTCTTCCGTAGCCCTACAAGGTAGCATATTAGGGAGTTTATAGAATGAGTCGCTTAGCACCAATCGGCGGGAAGCAAAGACGACCTGCCGAGCGCTACAAACTAACCTCGTCAGCAAGAATTGCGGCCAGCTAGAACATCCTCTGCCGAAAAGCCCTTCGGGTTTGTGAGGCCCAAATATATTCAGACAGGGATAGGGCCCGCTAAAATATACATCTGAGAGCAAAAATTTCGGATTAGGAGACCAATTTTTGCTGAGTAAATTTTTAACCACAGGTTTCAGCTCATTCGACAATTGATACCCAACCATGTTAGTGACGCTGTGCTAACCCGCAGATGTCCGAAGCTGTAACGGATGAATTATGCAAAAACCACCAATTTCTGGCACACTGTACATCGCTGTTGTTGGAATAGTTTCCTCCGTATCCGCAGATGTTTCAAGTGCACTAATTCTAATTAGTTGCCTAGGCCAAGTAGGCAATGTTTATGCCTGGGTCAATTAGCAACATTCCTACTAAGTTATGAACGGATCTTCATGAGATTACAGGAACTGTTTCGACCATTACGAGGAACAGATGATAAAATTTGAGTGACGATCTGGCAGTCCCTTGGTGTGTTTCTTAGTCTACCATCACGCCATCTTTTAGCATAACTTTTCTTGGTAAAAATAAAGTCAACTTAGACCGCGCCCTCAACTGGGAAACCCACATGAACTGGTTTGTGCCTGTGATAGAGGGATACTGGCCCCAGAGGAGTAAGTGCGGCTGCAGTCGACCACGGGTCACCAAAATCTCTGGCGCCAGTTTGACGGAAGTTTCAAATGACCCGCGGCCACNCCCCCAACCCCCTCAGCTCTGAAGAAGGCAACTTTCGCCACTGTGCTCCGCACACACAACTGCAGAGTCATCACACCTAGATCAGCAAACAGCTCGCGTGCCTGGGTTGGCCTGGAACCAGCGACACTAGGTGTGTGAGCTGCGAATGTGAGCACTGCTACCGTGGTGGCAAAACCGGATATTTGAGTTTTGAGAGTGCAACTCCAGTTATCCTAGATATTTCAAAAGTCCGAACACGCGTACTTCTTACAAATTACCACACATAGTGACCACTACAGTATAGGCCTATCCAAATTGAAGGCACAGAAAGATTTACACTGACACAGCTCCATTATTCGTAGACCCGAGACCTTGCTATCGAGCGGATCCATCCCAACTGCGCGCTGGACTGGCTGTATAGAAAACAGAGTAAGACCAATTCTACTTCGGCCGAGCACTGCCATTTACACATAAGGAATTGTTTGACCTTCCATTTCAGTTTGAGCGGCAAATTTAAAAGAAGAGACATGCAGTATATTGGTAGAACGTGGGACCCATGTACGAAGGTGTGGCCACAGGCACATGGGAACAAGTACAGAAAGAAGAGGAAAAACATATCAATGACAGTCAATTGAAGTTGGGAGGTAAGGAAGTAGATACAAATATATAACTATAAGCAATGCCAAATGCCAATTTAACTCAAGTTGTGCTGTTTCGCTACAAGGGTAATTTCTTCCTTCCAAATAGAAAGAGCCCTGGTAATAAGTTTGTACAGTATGAGTAAGGGTTAAAACGCTACCGATTGTCTACTTGGGCGCGCCATGTAAGTGATTTATAAATTGCTGTGGATTTAGCTCGGTTATCCCCAGAGATCGCCAAGTCTCTTGCGGGCCCTGCGTGGAGGGAAGCAGGAAGCCCTACCTGGGGGAGGTGCGACACCACCATCAGATGCAGATATGGGGCAGGGTGCAGGAAAGTTCCTTTGAGTCAGAAGAAAACAAAAGAATACAAACGAGTCTCCAACCTGCACACAATGTTCTCTTACCGCGTTGGCAGATACATGACAACATTAGGACACTCGTGACGGATTTTAATCTTTGATGAGACTGGAAAAGTTTGCACTGATCAAAGTTCAGTGACGTACACAGAGGTGGTCACAGCCGGGCCAACGAACTGACCCAGTTTGTAAAATGCCTTAATTATAGCTGCACGCGTTAAAAACTTCAGGGATAATGATAACCAAATTATTCGCACTTTCATATTTGAGACATGAATTAATCAACAACGCTGCTACTGGCCAGTGCAGGACACGATGACCCCCACAGACATAGAATCGATCCAAGAATGAAATTAAAGTTTTACCGATATAAAAGATGGGTGAGTGAACAGTCGACATTTGCCAGAGGAGTCCACCAATCACAGCCAGGCACAGTGGCACGAAGCGCAGTAGGTCCTGTTACGGAGAGTAGGTCATCAGTACACGAGACCCGTCCATTAGGGTGGCACAGCCAGAACCGTAGTCGGGCATTTTGAGGACGTGGAGTCGGAAACTGGCTGCACCCAGGAGTCAGAGTCGGAGAAAATGAGCCTATTTTGTCAAGGAAATGAGTCAGAGTCGGTAGAGGTCAGATATTACTGGGTTCCAAGGAGTCTGAATCACAACTGACTGGACATAGGAGAGTCAGACTCCGCAACCCTGCCTGAGTTCATCAGCCCAGACTTATTATCAAAGACGTCACTACAGTCTCGTCGGGGTCAGTTGTTATTGTGATGCCTAACTGCGAGCTCCGTTCGTAGGAAGTAACATGAGGGGACGAGGAAGTGAAGGAAGATGGTCAAAGGAAGGGTGAGAAGAGATAAAGAGACACCTCGGGGGTCCTCCCAGACATGCACGGGAATGAGGGCGGTCGGAAGCGCGTTACACGGAAAAGGGGTCAGTGAGCGTTCCTGGCAAATATTACGCCTGTTAACGGATGCAGTGACCGTCACCGAGAGAGGTGAGTAGTGACGTATTGATGTAAGTCCCGTCTGGTGAAGGGTACTTTGGTTTTGGAGGCATCGTGCACGGCCTATCAGATATCGTACGACAACAATCGCATTTAAAAAATGCGAAGTAGCTCTCAATGAGATCACAACGCCAAGGGAAACTGGCTCTAGCGGAGAGCCACGGCCTCAAAACAACAAACTCACGAGACAAGAATGACAGGCAATGAGCCCACACAGACGGTGCTCGCGCTACGCGGACACTCAGAGAACAACTGGCATTGTTGCTACATCTCGCCGCTTTCCCTTTGCTGTAGATGACTGTAAAAATTTCTCATATGCCAGCACAAACATGCGCTGGTCTGATCAGAACTGCGCAATTGTGGCATACTGTATCAGCACCAATCATAGGCGCCTCCCAAAGGATCGTACCAATCACAGGCGCCTCCCAAAAGATCGTACCAATCACAGGCGCCTCCCAAAGGATCGTACCAATCACAGGTGCCTCCCAAAGGATCGTACCAATCACAGGCGCCTCCCAAAGGATCGAACCAATCACAGGCGCCTCCCAAAGGATCGTACCAATCACAGAGGCCTCCCAAAGGATCGTACCAATCACAGGCGCCTCCCAAAGGATCGTACCAATCACAGAGGCCTGCCAAAGAAGCGTACCAATCACAGGCGCCTCACGCACGATCGTACTAATCACAGGCGCCTCCCACACGATCGCACCAAGTAGCACTTCACGAATTGATTTATTTCTTGAAAAGCGTAAGTTTATTATTAGTGGTAGGACAAGAGCTGTAATTAAAGACATATTCAAAACGTAGTAATTTCATTTTTATTTCAAGCTTTCGATTCTTCGTGAATTATCTTCAGGAAAACATTTGAGACCTCTTGAGATCAGTTGAAACAAAGTACAACTTCAATGTCTCCAATAAACCACAAAATGTTATTTTAAGAAATTTATCACTTTGAAATAAAAAGTTCAGAAAAAGATGGATGATCGTTCAGACTTGGGAATTATTAATGAACTAAGATCAATTCCATAAATTTCAAGTCAATCCGATGACAGAATTTTGAAATTTTCTATTGTTATTCTTTGGCCAGCTTCAAAGAAATGATAAAAAATTTTACTATTAAAGTTAGCAGTTCGTTGTCCTATTCTACATGAAATGCCTTGGCAAATTTAATTAGCTGCTTGATCGTTCGAACTTTCAGGATTTGATCAAAATTATCTAATTTCAAATTAGAACTTCAACTGCTTAGAAAATTTTTCATACAAAATTACTTCCTTTCTAAACTAATTCAGAATGTGTTCCGCAGGACTCTCAACAATAGTTACAAAGTAGACCATCCAATCCCACTACTACATGCAAAATCATGTATCTTAGTTTACCATTTCTAGGATATGAAAGCTATCAACTTAAAAAAAATTACGTCACTTCTAAGAAGGTTTTATCCACATATTCGTGTTCGTATAATATTAAAACCTAGCTTAACAATAGGTTCATTTTTCAAAATTAAAGACCAATTGCTTCTCTTGCTTGCTTCTTCTGTCGTTTACAAATACCAATGCAGACTGTGTTCTGCTTCCTATATAGCAGAAACAGGGAAGCAAATGAGGGTCAGAGTGTTTCAGCATCAATGCATTTCATTTAGGACAACGAACTGCTAACTTATACAGCAGAATTTTTTATCATTTCCTTGAAGCTGGCCATAGAATAACAATAAAACAGCAGAATTTTTTATTATTTCCTTGAAGCTGGCCATAGAATAACAATAGAAAATTTCAAAACTCTTGTCATCGATTTGACTTGAAACTTCTGGAATCGATCTTCATTCATTAATAATCCCCAAGCTTGAACGATCATGCGTCTTCTTCAGAACTTTTTACTTCAAGGTGATAGATTTCTTAGAATAATATTTTGTGCTATATTGAATACACTGAAGTTGTACTTTGTTTCAACTGATCCCAAGCGGTCTCATTTGTTTTCCTGAAGATGATTCACGAAGAATCGAAAGCTTGAAATAAAATAAATTTACTAAGTTTTGAAAATGTCTTCAATTACAGCTCTTGTCCTACTACTAATCATAAAACAATCACACCAATCACAGGCACCTCCCACGCAATTGCACCATCGCACGCGCCTCACTCACGATCCCACCAATCACACGCGCCTCACGCACGAGAGCACCAATTACTCGAGCCTCACACACGATCGCACCAATCACAGGCGCTTTACATGCGATCGCACAAATCACAGGCGCCTCACACACGATCGTACCAATCACAGGCGCTTCATATGCTATTGCACCAATCACAGGCGCTTCACACCCCTTCGCATCAATCACAGGCGCTTCACACCCCATCGCACCAATCACAGGCGCCTCACGCACGATCGCACCAATCACAGGCGCATCCCACACGATTGCATCAATCACAGGCTGTTCAAAGAATGACACAATTTGGACTGTGAGTGTTGGTCTATCGGATCCTAAGGCAGGTTCAGTATCAGCTAACTGTTAAATGTTATAGTGCACAACAGGATAAATATTGTTAACATGATTAAAGTCACTACGGTTTCTGTACAACTAAGGCTTGGCAGATTCACTCATACACCCGACAGGTTGCATTGCGTGCAAAAAAAAAAAATTCAGGGAAGATACTTGAGGAATAAAGCTCATTCCTATTTGTGCCTTACAGCTGCATAACGTGCACTCAACAATAATTCAAACAAGATACTGCAGGTACTACCCATAGAAATTAAAGCTCATTCCTATACATAACATACCTGACAGTCACATTATGTGAGACTGAAAATAATTAAACATAAGAATACTGTAGGACCTTTAGGAAATAAAGCTCATCCTATATTACCTTACAGCGGTACTACGTACACCCAAAAATAGTAAAAATTACACGTTGCTGAGAAGGACCTGTAAGGAACAAACCTGAATCTTACGCTATCAGAAGTTATTAGCAAAACAGTCCAGTGGCATTACTATTTCTTTCAGAAGTCGAACACATGCTAGTGATTAGAATTACCACGTTCCAAAGCTGCAGAACACGTTTTAGGGACTAATGCTACAATTATATTGCTAGTATTACCACTGCTGTCACACCACACGATGCGTTTTGAGATTATTAACAGAGAGAGAACACAAAACTACAAGTGAATTCCTAGCTGCTTGTAAAGAGACGTCCCACAGCAGCAACAGAAGCGCAGGTGAAATTAGTGATCTAGTCAGCTCCAGAAAAACCGGATTCGGGGGGGGGGGATGACTGACGATCCATCAGACATAGTGGTGATAAAAATATGGATTGGGCGAGATGACAAACGATGTATCAGATATATACAGGGGTTATATAAAGTTGGGAATCGATTGATATAAGTCGACTGAGATTAAGTTTAATTCAATTTACAAGGTGAAGCGTTTGCACCTTGGGCCTACCACGGGATACGTACAGTATGGCCGGCATGCTAGGTTGCTTTAGAAACCCCTCTCGTTGGTGCGAGGTCGACCTTCCGAGGTAAGTTCTATAAGCAGGCAGAGGTCAGGCTGAAACTGATGGGTCTATCGAGGTGTTCTTGCAAAACATAAGGCTGAAAGACTGAAATGGGGCAATGAAGTTTGATGAAATGGGCTTAAAGAAAAACTAAATCGACAACCTGCAATGAACAATACTGGAGTGTGATTGTCAGTTCGAATCAAGGTTATTTCAGCAGATACCGATTCATGCTGGGCATTCAGCTTTGAACCTATCAACAATTTCCAATATCATGTTATGAGCATCTTATGCAATGCGGAATATCTTGTTTACATGTCTCACAGTCCCAATTATCCTGCTGCAAACATGTTGCAGAATCTAAACTCCCCAGTCAAGGATATAATTAAGACCTCTTGCGATAAAGAGCTATTTATGTAGCGACAGTGACCGAGAAACGTTCTATTAGGATAACCTCGGTGTAAGGTCAGAGCAGGGGTCAAAACGAGCAGGAACTGGAG
>LQNS02278089.1:1623909-1639612 GCA_001587735.2 Parhyale hawaiensis | reverse complement strand
TTCATTGCTGTCTCTTATGAGGAGCAGCGCTGCGCACACGCCGAACAATTCGGCGGTGAAAGTCGAAGTCTCCGGCAATAGCCGGCATGCTCTGGTTTCATCAGTCGTAGCAGCCGCATCAACCGCAATGAATGAACCAAAATAAGATGGTGTGCTGCTCCTTCAAACCATTCACACTAGCGGAGAGGATAACGCGCTGCTTGTCTCAGGGTTTGAGGTTTGCGTCCTTGCTGGAGATACACAGTTTAGCGATGATTGAGCTTGCAGAACCTGCGTTTCTGTCATTCAAAGCACACCACACGAATAGGTAAGGTACAGTACTGACTTGACTAGAATTGGGCCTTTGAGAGGTCGCAGTTATCAGACCTGAGGCTTCCATCTTTGACCGTCTATGACGCCATAGTTGTGACAATCTGGGGTTGACTGCATATGTGCCCTGCTCTAGGCGTAGAGGAAATTTATCTGTAGCACTAACCAGTGCATGCAGATCTGCAAGTTGGGATAGTGTGTAGCAAGGAGACTCCTCCTTTTCCTTTAACTGAACAGCAGAAGTAGCAGTATTCTCGTGGCTTAACCACCGTCGTCACAAAATGATCCATATAAAATCCGATGGAGTCATTCCCTAGTAATTTGACTGACACAATCGGCATCATCGGCTCAAGTGGGCTGGTAGGAGAAAAGCACAACAGAACCGGCAGGAGTGAGACATGGTTACGATTTAACGGAGAAGAACCAAAACAATTGTAAACTTATCCAAAGATGAGGGAAACATGTTTTTCGCGCACGTGCCAAACAAAAATATTTTAATTCATGTAATAAAATAGTATAGAATAATAAATCAATAATATCTCGTTTAGATTCAATATATCACGTTTCAAAACACAGGCAGATTTCCGCCGTAACTTCAGCACACTCGGCGTTTAGAATGACAAGATACAGCGAGTTCCGGGGTTAGATATAAGTCGGGCAAGAGTCGAGCGGGTGGTTGCAGGCGGAGCATTCAGTTGCCGACTTCTCATTGATAAGAGTGCACTGCTGGCACTCCCGTCCCCCGGTCTCCAGGGGCTTAATAGGCCCTGCGCTGGTGGACTCCGGCCTCGTCCTGCTGCACATCTCGCAAATATTACTATTCGTTTCATTACTGAAGGTGCAAAATATACAAGCCCAAGGCGTCACCACTTCGATATTTTTCACCTTTCCGCCATTGCCCGAGTTTTCAGTGGATTTATTTTTCGCTGAATCGGAGGGAGAAAACCTAGAGAGAGCGGCGCCTAGTGAGAGTTTCTTACTATTGGCTTTGTTAGCTTTGGTAGTACTAGAGCTAGAGTGTCGGTTGGAAGCATTAGACGAAGAATTAGAGAGCGCAGTAGACGGCTGCGAGGCGGATGGTCTATCTCCTGTATGACCAGCGGTATACTTGTCACCTGGAAGCAGAGTCCGAGCCCCGCCAGTGTCGTCCACTCTCTTACTAAAGCTCGGTTCTTTAATACGCTTGCGGAGCTCTTCCTCCTCGTCCGAGTCCTGGCGGGCCGTCTCAAAGCCCTCATAGGACACGTTGTCATACACGCTCTGTCGCTTGTCTGATGCGCTACTGGAGCAGCCGCCACATGTCTGCCTGTTCCTGCATTAATGGACACCATGTAAACAGATTAGTACTGAGATCGGTAAAACAAGATGCAAAAAGGATAGTGAAATATATTAGTAAACATATGAAGCATAACGATATCAACTGAGGCATCATATATATATATATATATATAGTAGCTCAAATAAGTTTTCTTTTTGTTGTGTCACCTAAACTGACCGCGGTATAAAACACTTATAGTACTGGCATCACACTTATCAATTTTTGAAAAGGATTATTCTAGCATATCTGATTTTAAAAATAGCATTTTGGGGACGGACGGCATGTCAGTAGCTACCTGTCACTAGCGTGGTCCCGGGCAGTAGAACTCGTGGCACCAGCGCTGCCAGCCACCGCCCCTCCACCACCGCGGCGGGTGCTGCTGAGCTGCAGCTGCTCGAGGGAAGCGCTCGTGTTCCCAACGTTGTTATTATTGTTGTTGTTTTTATTGAGAGTGTTGGAGGACGGGTGCGAGAGGAGATCCTTCTTGACCGCCTGGACAGTGCTGGGGATGAGGTCAGCGGGGAGCTCAGTGTCTTTTGAGCTGTGGTTGGGCACGTGTCCGTCGACTGTGTCGCTGGAGTGGCTGATGTGCTGCAGTATGTCACCCCTGTTGCCCACGTCCTTACTGTAGCCGTGCTTCTCTAAGTCCTGCACAGGCAGAGCCATCATGGTGAGTAAGAGCGGGTAACAGCCTATGGTGCAGACTACACGGTCTGTATGCAGCGCAACCACCACAATGTTAGTAAAAGATTGCACCGACAGCTACAGACCACACGTGCACACACAGCAAGAAATAAATATAAATAAGTAGCGGTGGACCGGATATTACTATCACCATAGACCGCAACAATACTTGACTCTTAGGTCTGAGGCAGGCAGGCCAAAAGTCGGCAACGAAAAAATGGGATTTTCTCAAGAGCTAATCTTTTCCCCCTATCTAATACTGAAGAAAAAAAATTCTAAGGTATCCAACATTTTTCTTGAGGAGAAGGTATCTTGGATACAGCGGGGACGCACTTGGGCGCTTGCCTGCATGACCGTGTCTGGACATGTTCATAATAGCTCTTGAGAAAATCCCATTTTTCCCATTTTGGCCGCCAGCGTCAGAGGCCACTTGGACCTAAGAGTCAAGTACTGTTGCGGTCTATGGTATCACTATAAAAGACATCCATACCAACGTTTCGACATGGGTATCTCATCCAGTCCATAAGCAATTAAGAGCACAAACTAAACAAACAACAGCATATAAGCCTAAGTATGATACAGCAAACGCAACAAAAAACAAAGGAACTTCCCCTCACCTTAAAAACAAAATCCCAACTATCCTTGTAAGAGCTGCTCTCTCTGGAACTCGCCTGGCCACCCCGACTGTCTCCTCTGCGGGTGTCCTGGGTGTGGGAAAAAGCTTTGCTGACGTGTTCCTCGAGTGTCCGGTCCTGGAACACCTCACGTGGTATGTTGCTGGGGAGGGTGCAGCCCTGCGGGGGGTCCAGGGGCGCCATGATTCCGCCCGAGCCAGCGGCCGTGGTGCTCAGCTTAGTAGACGACCTGTGCTGCTGGTGGGGCAGCACCTGCGGGAAGGTTAGCATTGTGGACTCAATCCAGGGATCCAAGTTAGTAGAGGACAAGGGGGAGGTGTGCAAGGTATCCGAACCCTTATGGCGCTACTGTAGGCTATGTCCCTTCTTTTTTCCTCTGTTAGGTCACGCTAGATGTGGAGACGCAGGCTTCAACTACTCTATATCATAATCTAATCTACAGTTCATCACTGTTTTGTGCATCACAAGGACACGAAGTATGTTTCGTTTTATACAAGGAAATCAAAAGAAAAGACTGGTGTTACAGTTTTCGCAAACATACGGCGCATCTCAATGGTCACAGTAAGATCCAGACAGGAGGCACCAACTCTGATGGATAGCAGCGGGCCTTGTAGTTAGGCAATCATAGTTTGTTAAATAAGTTACACCTATGAGGAATGCCTTCGCAGCGTCTCTGTCAGATTGCCCGCGAGGCCGACTTATGCAAAAAATTACACGAAGAGAAAACACGCACAAAGGGCTTGTCTTACCTTAGGCAGCAAGCTAGTGGGCACCTCCTGCTGCACACGACTGCCATGGGAGCTCCTGTGCTCGTGCAGGGACGCCCTGCTCACCTGGTCGTTGTGATCTATGAGCTTGGCCGTCGCTACAGTCCCACTGCCTGCAGGCAACAATAAAAGTAATAAGTTCATGCCATTATAATATGTATCCATAACGACATTCGCCACGACGTAGGTATGGAGCATTTTTTTAACACGTTGTAAATGAGTTTATTAATCAACTGTATGGAGAATGAATACTGAAGTAACAAAAATTTATTAACGGATCGTCGCTGGGCGCGACTTGAAAAGGAATATTACTTCCATAATCTTTATTAATCTGTTGAGGTCTCCATACACAAGTGGTGTTTCAAAGGACTTTACCTACATAAAGTACGTATATCAATAGATTAGGAGCAGCTGTGCACAAATGATAAGCAGGCATCAGGATTCCTAGAATCGTGGAAACTGTCTGAGGGTGTTTCCACACTACATTAACGTATATGGGTACTGAGTCGGGAAAGATGAGAAATAACAAATGAATATATTAGTAAATACAGCAGCAAATGAAAAGAAGCCAAAGAAAGCTTGAAAGAAACATATCGCGAGGCCTAGCTTTGGTCAAGATAATCTAGGAGGTCTCCCTGGTGACATAAATATGAAATATGAGGGCGACAAACTAAACCTCAGATACTATCAGAACTCCTGCCTTTAAGTTGGTATATCATAAAACGCAAAATAAACTATTTTTAAAAATTATTCATTTTCTACGCGCGTAGCACTAGCTATACACTGTAGAAAAGCCATTTCAAAAATTCCTCGGGGTAATAATAGCTACATAATCTACAACGCAATAATCATGCAAGTAAAATGAATTCATGTAGGGAAAAATAAAAAAAGGAGTGCAAGAAATGCGAGTACGAACTGCTGAAAAGAAAAATCAAAACACCAATAATGTGAAGGAAAGTGATATTACACAGGAGAAACTGCAAATCAATCCCTCGCACCCAAACGCAAATGTATTTTACCTCTCTTCTCATCCGACCTTCTTCCCAGGATTTCTCGATGTCTTTCCGGCCTACTGGGCCTTCCTTTGCTCCCTTCCTTGCTGGAAGCGTCCAAGACAAAATTATCCAGCTGGTCCAGCAGGAGGCGATTAGTGCTGCTGGTTTCTCTGTCACTCTGGTGGGGTCGGTCGGTCAGTTGCAGCTGCTTGCTGCTCGGTACCCGTTCGACAGGGTCAGGATGTCTAAGCCTGTCCAGCGCCGCGCTTGTGCACGTGGGCGTAGAGGGTAAGGAAGACAGTGGGACTTTACGACCCTCGCTTTTGCTGCCCACACTAAGATGCAGCTGACTCTGGCTGGCCGCCAACACCTTGGACTCGGAGGGAGGCTCAGACTTGAATGACTTCTTTGGAGACACCCGCTCGGACAGTGGCTCCGAGGCGTAGCTCTTGGGAGGGGGTAGTGGAGGTACATTGGCCTCGGCCTCCAGGGCGTCGCAGCTCTCGGGGCTCTGGGGGCTGGCGAGGGACGCGCTCGGGTACACCAGCATCAGTTTCTGCGCCATCTCCTGGCACGAGCCAATGCTGTGCTGGCGCAACTGTAGCAGTTGAGCCCAAGATAAGGTGGGAAACTGTTGATGCAGCTGCCCTAGAGCCTGTCAAATATGTGGAAGATGTAAAACACATTTACTAGACGTTACTAGAAATCCCCAAAAATTTTTCAATCGGATTTGAGTATGTTAAATAATGAAGTCATCATTGGATTCCACCAGAAAAACCTTTGGAAGTAATTTGAACACATTTCCTACTACATGTACAACTACTAATATTACCAACATCATTTACGAAAATTATCTGCGGTAACCAGCTAAAACTCACTTAGGTACAATTATGTACATCTGAGTTTATCAGTATAGTTTAACCATTTTATGAAGGCGGTTCGGTCGTGGTCAAATCTCTCTACAGCGGGGGCAATCCAATGAATATTTCTGAGATTTCTCTATATGCAGGTAGTGGGCGTGTCTAAGATATGGGCCGAACAAAATCTCAGATATACTCATAGAATTGGCAACACTTTAGAGGAATTTGACTACGACCGAACTGCCTTCATAAAATGGTCAGACTATAGAAATTAGCTGGAAGATAAATTAGGTAGGTATGCAATACGAAAAAGTTGATCATCAGAAAATCTCTTAAAGCTGTGTTTCCCAAAGTTCAGTTTTCTACGGACCCCCTGTGAAACCACCTGAAGCACACGGATCCCTCCACCATTAAAATGGCATCAACTTAGTATATCACGTACTGAATGAGTATTGCAGATGTCTATGGTTTCCAGGATATTGCTTTTCAGTTAATACAGAACGGTAGAAGCATAACAACATACGCCAAACATATAATTACTCATGTCACAGTCACGTGACATCCTAGCTCAGCCCATTATGCACACACAGCGAGTTTTTACCTTTACCTCTCTTCAATTTATTTTGACTCGCCCTGAATGACTAGTATACTATATGCATTGGATGATGGTTAGCATACGCCGTTCTCGCCGAAATGAAAAAGAAAAAGTTAAGTTTTTGTGACCGAGCAAAAGCATTTAGGGGTAATTACGCCATTGTTAAAATTTTTGGCTTTCAATTAATTGATGTAAAATATTATTATAAGCTATTTAAACGTACATATTTCTTCTTATAACCCTAAAATATTCTATAATTTTCATCATCTATGGGATAAAATCAATGTAATATTGCCACAGAAGCTTTAAACATTGTGAACCAGTAGGAGGTCCGTGCGTGAACCACAGGGGGTCCATAAATTCATATGCACCCCCAATGGGAAACACTGTCTTAGAGTCTAAAATACTTTCTGTAGATCCGTGTATTTATACATTATGCCTAATCTATTTGGAAGAATGGCACTTGCGCACAAAAGAAAACTATAATGAATGATGCCGAGACACAATTTCCCACTTCAGGTGATGAACGCAAATTTTATCTACCCAACTGTCACCCAATTTGCAATAAAAATTAATACCAACTTCATAACTATTCACAAGCGAAAAATTGGCATGAAAATAGGAAGAGCGGGAAGCGGCCTTTGCTATTTTCGTCATCCCAAACGGCTCTGTTTAGCCCATATTTAGGAGGTCGGTGGCCATTATATTTACTAAAGAACTAACAGGAACTTGCAGCCAACAGCCCCACTGACAAACAAAGTTATCAAATGTAGTGATAACTGAAAGGGCCGCTGAAATGTGTTAGAACCACTGGCCGCAAATCCCACAAAATGGGTCGCAGCATGAAAGAAGCTAGAAACAAGAAATTGCCGCCAGAATGCCACGCACAGCTCAGACAGTCATGCTCATCAATTTTCCACTGACAAATTCAAGAACAGCAGGCAGGTTCCTATGGCGTTTGTATCACCAAATCTTCACATTCTTGCAATTTACTCACCAAACAATTGTCAACAGCCAGCACAAACCAACGATTTCCAGCTGCACCAACCTGATACCCTACAGTAAATTGAGCAGAGATTCAAGTTTGTTTCTGGGCAACTAAACAGAAAAAAAAGTCAGCTGAACTTATCGAGATGTTAAGCTACGAAACACAAAACACGTCCAGCACCTCTTCCATATAATGCAACAGGGTTGAAGAGTCGAATGGGCCAGTACGACTCCGACTACTCACGTCAAGAAACGTCTGACTCCTGCTAGCAATGACTCCCATTCTCAACAAGATAGGCCCATTTTCACAATCTTCGACTCTGACCCTCAAGTCTGAAGTCCACACAAGCATTACTCCTAGCTGCGGCACTGTAAACTGACACAGAGAATGAGACATCTTACAATGAGAGCAGGTGGCTCGAAGACAGATTGTTTACCTGGCATTCGCAGCAGGCAATATGGCAGTCCAGAGCAAGTCTTGTGACGACATCCACGTCAATAATAGAACCAGGCAGTTCGTAACAGCCAACGGAAGCGACTTCGCCTGCTTTGCTGTTCTTATTTTTCTTGGTGGGGGCGTAGCCCATGAGCTTGAGGATGGCCTCTGCACCCACCAGGTGCTCGGAGACGTGGTGTACCCAGTAGCCGCAGTACACCTACAGGGGCAATACATGCACAGTCCATTAGTATTAGATTAGATAGGCGGCAGTAGACGAACCAACAGGCCCATTCTCAAGAGACACCGACGCAAACGGCCCGGCGCTCTATGAGCTATTGCCATTATGTCAGAAGGAAATAGAAGACTCAGGAAGAAAGAAAAAGTAAAAGAGGTGAGAATCTCAGTCAAAGAGACGATCATGCAAGCATGACCAATAGACGCTAATATGCGAAGCGAAGAAACTTCTATCTCTGTAGTCAGAGTGGAAAAGAGAAGATGGATTAAGGTGGCCTCGGAAGCTTCGGCCATTAAGAGTTTCTGACTCCTGGAGGAGTTCTTAGCTGTTGAGGATGTCTCTCCCAATGTTTGTCCAGACGATTTTTACACGTGTTGACAGCCTCTGCACCGACAATGTCGGAAGGGAGTCTATTTTAAATGTTCACTATGAAATACGGAAAGAACTGCTGACTTAAGGTTGTTCTTCGCGCTATATGCTGGAGTTTTTGCAGGCGATCATTAACGTCTCTTTCTAAAAGTTCCATTGTAGGTACGTCGTTGAAGCCATTCTAATACTTAATTGTTTCTATTAGTTACCCCCTGAGTCGTCTTTGCTCGAGAGATCGGGTCCAGTTCTTTTAGGCGACATTCGTATAGCTTGTTTTGCAGCTGAGGTATCAACTTCGTTACTCTGCGTTGGACGCTTTCCATATTATCGATACTGTATCATTACACAGTGTGGGGACCAGAATTGAAGTGTGGGTACACTAACGCCTTGTTCAGGGGAATGATGATATCGCTGGATTGGGATTCGAAATTCCTAGTGATGAATTCCAGTACTTTGCTGGCCATTTTCACCCTCTTGTCAACTTGCTGACTGTTTTGTAGGTTGTTAGTAACAGTTATTCCCAAATCACGTTGTTGGGTGACAGCAGCCAATTCTGTCCCATTCATTTTCAATTGGGTTGGAGAATTCTCCAGCCCTACGTGCATTACTAAACATTTGTCAACATTGAAGTTCATTTGCCACGTAGTGCTCCAATCTAAGAGCAGGTCAAGGTCTTGTTGCAGCTCACGCAAGAGGGACATCACACGCAAGAGTGGCTGCTATAGCTTGCAGTTCATTCATTTTGTTTGTTATGCTCTGAACGTTGCCAAATAAGAATTTGACGCTAACGTTTGCATCGATTTTCCGAGTCAGTGGTACGTTTGAAGTGTCCATTGGCTAGGAAGATATTGGAGTCGTAAGATCAGCACGATTATTGTCAGAAGCGGCTAGAGCGCCTGTCTGGAGTTGAGCAAGGGAAGCGTTTTGTATTTTGGCTTGACAGTTGTCACATTGTTTTACGTCTGCAGATATTTAGCGGACAATAGGTCGTTTCACGTCAAGTTGGCCTTGCTTCTCGTTATTCTGGTTTGTGGTGGCTGACAAGAGTTCGTCTTTGGAGGCATGTTCCTAGCACCTGACTTTCGAGTACAGTGATTCGCTTCATGTGTTGGTATGCTTGAGCTTCCTGAGATTTGATCATGCCTTTTCGCAACAGGTATTTGAGAGGCTTTTTTTCCTTGGAGACGTTTGCCGAACTCCCGCGTTCAGTATTTGATGAATCAAGGTCTGTCTGTTTTGCGGGCGTTGGTAGGTTGTTGTACCTCAGTGCCTGCAGACATATTGCGGTTCATTGGTACGAGGGTAAAAGCTTAGGATGGTAGAGAGATGGAGGACCCAGGCGAGACATCTGCACTGATGCATCCGGAAATGGAGTAGCTAATTTCCTCCTCGTCTGTGAGAAGCGTACTGGTGATAATTCTGCCCTCATTTCCCATAGGATAACCAATCTTTACCCCACTAGGAGATGAGATCTGAGGATTACAGGGTATGGCCGCAGGGACACTGGGAGCCGTTTGCTCCATTGCTGGCAAATCGGCCAGGAGAGCGTATAAGGTGGATGGGTGGTGAGGCTGCCCAATACTGGTCTTAAGTCTTGTGCGCAAGCCACTTTCCAAAGCAGTGGTAGCTGAAGCCGCCACATCGAACAGCATTTCTCCGAGGACATGGTGTCCAGCGCCACTCAAGTTAACGCCATCACATAAAAATAGTCTTTGATCGTCTTCAAACAAAGGTAATAGGTCAATAAATTCGAGCTCATTCTCCTCTGCCTTTTTTTTCATTTTCCTGTTGATGTAGCGAATCCTAGAGTCTAGGCGATTACCGGCCCTAATACGGGGAAGAATACTTGTCAGAGTCACATGGTATTAGCACTATACCCTTTGCATTACCCAAAAGAAAATTTTAGGCATCAGCTAATTCTCTGCCTAAAAGTTTTTAACGGGTGTAGATGCTAAAAAAATTAGCAGCATATCATATAGGTAGGTATTTTATTATTATAGGTAACGACCATGAGTATAAATTCAAAATCAAATAGGCAAGAGCAATGCATTGATATTATAAAATCAATTCGGAACCATGAAAATGGACAATGACAAGGTGTCAGTGCTAATTATATGCCATCATTGTCTACAGCCTGGTTTCCTAGTTAATGATCTGATAATTGATAAATGACATGAGCATTCAGCAAAGCCTTCATATAAAAATTCAATATAGCTACATCTGATTAATATAATATCCTATCAAAACAAATGATAGCTAAGAAAGACCTTCATGTCACATGCCACAAGAAAGGAAGTATATAAAATTGATTAAAATAATTTGCTAAAATATTTATAAACTAAGCCTGTCTGAGCAGGACTGAGTCATCTGCCACCACGTGTGTAATCAGTAAAAATTACTGCCGGAAACTAACTGCAAACTGTGGAGTGAACAGCCCATAACTGGCTGCATCACACACAATGAACTTATCAGCACATGTTTAGCTCACACTTATTTCAACGGAAATCTGTAGCAGTGGTATATTGAATAGTGTAGGTCCGGATGAGCAACAATCTGGAAAAAGTAGGCGCACTCCTATTCATTTTTATTTATTATTTCAACTCACCCCGTCCACTGAAGCTTCTAAACTGACCCCGACCGACGCTAACAATTTTCACAGTGAAATCAGGAACTGAAAAGAGGTTCAGCGCCTGCACAGTGTGACCCCAGACAAATAAGAAATACAGTAAAGGTGTACTTTGTACACCAAAAGCCTACACTAGTCACTGTGGGCAGATCGACGATGCTCCTAGTCACCTTGATCGTCCTGTACTCCCTACGCCACGGCTGGGACACGAGGTTAGCAGCATAGGAAGCTAGGGCATCAAAGGCCTCAGCGGCCTTGAAGGCATCGAATGTTGCAAGCTCCAGCACGCTCTTCTCCAGGGTCTCCTTCACACCGGGGAAACTGAACTTGCGCTCGTGAGGCGTTACAGCCAACAGCTGCTCTATTATGTCTGCAAATTGTAATAAGAGAATTGGCGAAGCTTACAATCTTCAAAATGTTTCATAAATAATGCCTGATAAGATTATATAGATCCATGGACTGAACTGCAAAATTACGGGCATATCAAGCTGTGACGTTAAATATGGCTAAAAGAAGGTTGCTTAAAAGCCTAGAGCAAACTAAGGCATACCATCCATTGTTTTGCGAAGCTGCAACTTGTCGGGCGAGTCCTCCGTGTTGAGGTGGCTGAGGTGCGTGTCGTTGAGTTGTGCCAACAAGCTTGGATCTACACCAGGGTATGGAGCAGGAGCAGGATAGCCTGTGGCTGGGTACTGCAACAATGGCACAAAGTTTGCTTAGGGATTGCAACAACAACACACCACTACGGTCAGTGTATGCCGCCATGATGAGTACAAAAAATCGGTAGTGATGGATTTTTTCTGAGGGAGGGAGGTAGGAGGTACTTCTTTCCGGGCCAAAACCTCCACGTTTTTAATGCTAGGGCACAAGATTTCAGGCGATATAAGGGCGTAGGCCAGGGCTACTTTGTACCACACGAAACAGTTGACTCTCGTGTTAGAAACGTGGAAGTTTTAGTTCTGAAAAAAGTGCACCCAAAATATTTTTTGCCCCTACAAACTGTACCATATTCTGCAGTAACGGCACTAAGTTTCCTCATAAACTGCAACAACAGCCAACATCAGTTAAGCAAGTGTATGCGGTGATAAATTACTTTAACAGTGGCTTTAATTCTGCTTTGGGACATGAACAATACCCCACACGACTCAAGTAACAGTATGCTTCAAAGCTCCATTAGCTACCTTCTGTAGAAACTGCACATATTTTGTACAAAAATAGCAGAATTACGGGATAAGAGCCAATATTCGATTACAATGATCGCACAATGTTTGAGAACTCGTGTAACTCGGGTAAGGACCCAAAGGAGAAGCACTGGCCCATTAGAGACGCACCTGCAGTGAGGGGGGCTGTGCGACGGTTGGACGTTGTGAGAAATGTCCAATCATACATCATTTTTGGTGGGCGTTTAGGAGACATAGCTAGGTATTAAACTTTTTTGCAGGTCTTGGACATTTCTTGCAGCGTCCAGTCGCCACGCCACAGCCTTCCTACCGCAAGTGCGTCTCCATTCGGCCAATGCGTCTCCTTGGGGCCATTTACCCTATCCAAACTTACACTGGGCAAAGTATGGAGTAATAATGGGAATAACATAATAAAACTTGCATAGGTACAGCTTCAACAATTGTGAGCTGACTGAAACATCACTAATGTTACTGCAGTTACAATTGCACAATAAGTGTTCCATGATGGTAATTACAGACTTAGGTCTACGGAGTACTTTCTAACTAATAACATGGAATAGTAATAAAGAGTCAATAATCTCACCCGATAGCCAGAATAGGATGTGTGGTATAGGGGAGGCGGCGGAGGATATGCGCCATTGTAAGGCACCAAAGCACCAGACAAGCCTGCACTCCCTGCATACAGCTGCTGACTACGACTGGCATCACTGGCGGCAGTGGTGCTAGCACCCTGCTGCTGCTGCTCACTCGAGTATGTGGCAACACCCAAGCCACTGCTGCTGTTGGTGCTGGCCATGCTAAAGCCTGGAGGTGGGGCAATGTAGTGGGAAGGGTGCAAGTAAGATGAAGGCTGCTGCCCTGGACTGATAGGCATGGTGAGGTAAGGGTTTACATAAAAGGATGACTGAGGATACAAGTTGCTAGAGCGACCCTCGGTTGTTTGAAGTGGAAGTCCCAGGCTCGGGTCCCTCGAATGGGATGGGACAGAAGGGTGGCTTGAGTGATGGTGGTGATGATGCGTGCTGGATAGGACACTAGTGGGCAGCTGAGATGGAAGTGGAGCCGCACCTGAAGCACACAGAATTATTAGTAAATGTGGATAGTTGCTTTGTAGAGCATACATATAGACTAACAGGATGAAAAATTCTACAGTTACCGGTATACTTAATTGGTACTTTGGCAGCAGCTATATCAACTGTTTAACTTCACGATTCCTATGGAGTTTGCCAAAGAAAATGTTTTAAGAATGTAGGCAAAACAAGCATGCTGTAGAATTTGTTATACTAAAACTGTAACAAGAAGTGTGTCTACTAAAGCACATGAAGGAGTCTACATATGAACTACATCCATCACCATTATCTACTAGAATGATCATATAGCCATAGGTGCCACATTAAATCCTTAAGAAAACTATCACACCAATGCATTGTAAAGTTTTATTGCATGTCGGCCAGCCACCTAAAAAAGAGTGTGATAAAAATCCATCGGCATAACTATTGCCAACACCATAAGAATTTCTATGATTATTAAGCAGAAAAAATAAAAAATGGAGGAAAGCAAAGACATTGCAACCTAAAGAAACTGTGTTACACAAGAAGATAAAACTTTCAATACACTTTTTTTTATGTGGACAAATTTCAACCATAGCCTAGGTAGAAAAACTCAAAATAAATCGATTTTCATGAATAATAGAATATCCAAAACTCTATAATTTTTGAGTTATAATGACTTAGCACTAGTTTTGATAGTTCAGAACGTTTATTACCCCACCAAAGCAGTTAACATTTTTACAATAAAAGAATATCTGCAGTTTCAAACTTAGCATTTAATATAGCCTAATCACACTACTGTATGGCGGACACTACATCGTCAAGAGTTTACACCAGTATCATTTTAAAAAAAATGCAAGGGTTGCTACCACCAGATTTTGAACCTTGTGTACAACTTTCAGAGTGGCTCATGCAACAGAGAACAAGGGATCCCAACTTCTCCAAGCTGATTCTTTTCCACAGATGAAGTGTATTTTACTTGCAAAGCGGTTTTTAACATTCACAATAATCATCATTGGACTCAAGCCTAATAATCCTCATGTAAATCGCCCAAATAATCATCAACATCGATACAGTGTAAATGCATGGGCAGGAATGTGGTCGAAAAACATGCTGAATGATTAAATTTCGCACTAACATTGGCGCGCACATAGCAAAATACTTGAAGCTTTAAGTTTCAAGTCATTATAACTCAAAAACAAAGGAGTTTTGAGCAAATTATAATTCATGATAACTGATTTATTTTTAGTTTTTCTAGCTACGGTTGAAATTTGTCCACCTAAAAAAACACCCAGTAGCTATATTATAGCTGAAGATAATTTAGGTAGCTACCTTTCTTATGCCACTATAAAGTCCCATAGAAGAATTGAAATGAAGTAATAGCTACTAACTATCTCAAAACGATTTGCAAATAGTGGAGCATAAACCTGACATTACCATTACCTTAGAAAAAAAAAAAACAAGATGGCTATGGTACATACCTGTTGCAGTGCGACCATAAACGGCCTGAGAGGATTGAGCAGAGGGAGTAACATAGCCATAGTTTTGGCCCGGGTGGGAGGCATAGCCAGGATGAGAGTACGAGAGACCATGATGACTCAGAGTGTTGTTCATGACTGACTTGCCACTGGTACCAGTAAAACTGTTTTTAAATGTTCAATAATTTCAAACTATGAACACTTCATTTTTTAAATACAAGAGCTGCACACCTATTAACATAAGTAGGTATATACAGCAGTACCCAGCTAATATGCAGTTGCAAAATATATATATAATGCTGAAAGTTATGAATTTAAGTGTGACTACACTTAGGAACTTGCTAATATATTCTTGAGCCAAGAAGGCTCTGAAGTTGGTCTTAGAAGGTCACCTCATAGTATAAAATTAATCTGAAAAATGAATGAGACAACTGTTAGTAACAAACAATCTCTAAAATTGTGAACTCACCTATAGAAATCAGGTTCAATCAACAAAAAAATCTATGATGCTCAGAAGTTAATGGATTGAGAATTGGCCATAATTTGACACAAGGTGTGCAACATTAGTTACACAAATTATATAGTTAGTAAATACTGAACAATGGTTTTAGCCTTCCTAGACAGTTTACCTGGTCTAAGTCTTGAGAAACAAATTCAGAGTCAAAGAGTGTGGCCCCATTGTTCCAGATCTAGGCTAGGCTAATCCAGCTGCAGGCCACACACTATGACCTTGTAACCAGTAAGTGCCACAAATTGCGCTTCTGGCTGAAATGTTGGCAGATTGCTCAAGATTCAGCTTCTCCATTGGCCCTACACTATGAACTGGTGAGAAATGGTAAGTAGCCGTTGAGTAATCACTGGCTATAGATACGGAAAACTTGTCATACTGTATTGTGGTCTGACTGCATCAAATCGTGAGTGCACTATTACACTCCAAGATGGAAAAAGCACAGAATGGGAAGCATACAAGTACATACCGTATACAACTCTAGACTAATAGGTAGGTAATGTACAACAAAATTTACAGATCTGTGAGATCCTATTAGTATGTACAGTACCAGTACCGTAAGATTGGGTGACTTCGGACAAAATGAAGGGTTTTTACAGTGCCATTTCTTCATTATTTGTGCTGGAGGGAAAGTTAGTAGTTTTATCTACAGTCATATGGGGCGCCTA
>LQNS02278089.1:1595797-1611535 GCA_001587735.2 Parhyale hawaiensis | reverse complement strand
TTGGTAGCGGACCTGCTGTTTGGTAGCGGACCTGATGTTTGGTAGCGGACCTGCTGTTTGGTAGCGGACCTGATGTTTGGTAGCGGACCTGCTGTTTGGTAGCGGACCTGCTGTTTGGTAGCGGACCTGCTGTTTGGTAGCGGACCTGATGTTTGGTAGCGGACCTAATGTTTTGTAGCGGACCTAATGCTTGGTAGCGCTTAAGGGCTCTTTCGATCGGGTCGTCGGGACTCGATCCCAGCCAGTCCCACGCGTCCGCAGTCTCAGACTGGTGCCGTGGCTCCGCCCCGTTGAATCAGATTTTGGGTGTTAACCCTTGAATGGCACAAAATAATCGTGTTGCTGGTAACACTTGCAGCGCTAGACATATCCATGAAGCAAACACTGTTGTCTGAAGGGACCAGTTAAACTGTTGACCAGTCGAACACGCATTAACATTTTAATAAGTCTTTTGACGCTCATTCGGTTGTGTGTGAAAATGTTAGCCATCAAGTCAGGTGGCTTAGTGAGTATTTCAATCGTAAGGCCTCAGGTAGCTCTCATTAAATACGGAATGGATTAGAACTGAAAAAAACAATCACAAAATCTACATGTTATCTATCAGATCACAACATATACAATACATGAAATCGTCACTTGCAAAATACATACAGCAGAATCATATGCATTAGAAAACACTTTGGGTTTAAATGGCTCACATTTGACTAGAGATGATGTTCCTCCGGAAAACCTGTTAACACTGGAACCTCAATGTCTCGGCCCTTGTTGTTGTTACATAAAAAATGCTGAACTGCATTGCGCTTAAAAATCTTGGTCTACCTCCAGAGCAGACTGAGCTATCGACATACGTTTCTACCGAACAAACACCAGAAAGATCTGTTAGCTTCGATTTTTCAAAAAATGTTCCGAAGAAATAACTGTAGAGAACGCTATCTGCAGCTATAGTAAAAAAAAGCTTCTCTGCTGTCTCCGATATACATGCTATGTACAACAAAATTAATTGGCGTGTTGGCGGAAAGAATCTGGTCAATATTGAACAAAAGACAGCGAGGGGTCAGAACAGATATATATTAAGGAAGACGCATCGTTTACAAGATTAGAGGCTATTTTTTAGTATTCCTCCACCCAACCGCCCTCCTCCCCAATCCCAGAAATTTTAGACGACAATTTTGGTAGATTTCAATGCACTGAATACAAATTTATTGGTCCCAGTCGGAGGAAATGAGTAGTTCTTGCGATATTAACATTTTAAGCTCGGCATAATATCAGTACTCAACCGCAGTTACGAATAGTTTAGGCGAACAACTTCATTATATCAAGATATTTTCTAGTAAAATTTACTTAGAAAACTCTATATCATCACCGAAATAAACTTTTCTTTTTGCTAACGAATCATTAAAGCAAAAGTCTGTACACAATACACTAAAATAGTGTGGTAACATAAAAGAAACATCTGCTGTTGCGTTTCTCGATTACGCTCTGTTCACTGTTTACGTCAGAGACGAACGAAACCGCAGACGCACAACTTTACAGACGAAAGAAAATCATAATTGCCGACTAAGAACGACAGCTCCACGAATTTTATATCCAGGGATGCGACGTTTTAAAAATTAGGTGCAGTGGCGTAGCCAGGAAATGTCTTAGGGGGCAGCCGGGGGGCAAGGGGTCCTAGAGGTGGGCATGATTTTGCTGCCCGAAGGGCCAAATCCTCTGGAGCAGGGAGTCTGGGGGCCGCTTAGGACCTCCATAAGCCAAAGTTTTTTTTACTTATTGTTATTGGTAGTAGTAGCAGGCTTACTAACGCAGCAATACTAGCAGCATTGCGCCGATGTCTCATTGATTTTAATTTCGGCTTTTCTGCCGGAATGTTACAAGTTTAAAGTGAAATCAGATGAGTTTTGTTATTCACAATATTTGGACAGGTGCACCCAGGAAGCAAAGAGCGTAACGGGAGGACTCACGAAATATTAACACCAGAAAGTGACGTCATCATCGATGAATCTNACTATTAAAAAGCTGGACATGTGTATCACAGCCTTACGAAACACTAAACACTAGTAGAGGAAGGGTTCAACATGATACATACCAATTTTCAGGAACGGGCTGCAACAAATAAAGTAGTTTGAGCAAATTGATCATTTTTCTTCATAATCGAAAATGAATTTTCAAATGCTCATATTTTGACCCCTTCAAAGTACAAATTTTTTAATCATACTTAACTTCAAGGGATCCCAATCATATTTGCTGGGGTAATACTATAAGGATGGGGCTTTCTTTCTGTATTTTTGTCATTCCCCTCTGACACTTCGTTTGCGGGGGGGGAGGGGTGCGCACGATTTGCCCCGGGTTTTCGACGCGCACGGTTTGCCCCAACCGACCCTATGGCGTGACAGAGTGCTGTCCTGAGTTACCCCGGGTGTCCCGAGTTACCCCGGTTGACGGTATCTCGAAAAGTAGGTAAGCACTTGAGACAGAAACGTCCTTGAAAAAAGTCTCAAAATTGATCCTTCTACCTATATATGACTTCAAAATATCAATTATGAATGAAGGTTCAACATTAGAATACCTTACCTTTCTAGTTTTGCAGTAGCTAGGGCCTATCTCAATTTTGTCTGACAATTTGGGCAATTAAGGATTTTATTTTCCTCACTCGAAAAAATCACACCTTGAAAAGCTAAAAAAAATCAACGTAGAATCATCATGGTTGTGAAATTGCTTGATACAGTCGAAATATTGCATGGAGCAACCCTCACAACCACCATCCATTGCAATTGCCATTTCACATCTGTTCACCTGTCGCGGCGTCGCGCCAGGCGCCGGTCGTAATTCTTTTTCTTCGTCGTTTCGTCCGTAGCATTCCAACGTGTCATTCTTGAAAAAAAAAACTTAAAAATTAGTTTTTTAACCTTTATTATACTTCAAAAATCAAAATATCAAAAAGTTATGAAGAAAAATCTTGTTCAGCTTATATATACTACTAAAACTATATACGTATAAACCAGTGTACAGCGACAGAGCGTTACTCCACCATATTGTTCGACGAGCTGCTGCAATGTCGGGCGCTAATAAAACTTCAAAGTCAAATATCTTGAAAACTAAGCATTTGCCGCAAAAACGTCATTCGTGAAAAACGTCTTAAGTTAGAATACGTCCTTCTACTCATATATGACTTCAAAATATCAAAAATGCGCGATGGTCTTAAAAGCGAATTGAACCCATACTTGAATTCTAAACACTTTTTATTCATGTTAATTTTTGAATTGGACACTTCATTTTTGAAATATCAAGGCATCTTTAATAGCTATAACTGCAAAAATGCCCTTAGCCTAACTTAGTTGATTAGGTCATTAGCAGTGCAGTGGAAATATATAAATGAAAAAGTGAAGCTAATAGCACTAACTACATTGAACACCAATGAAAACACACAGTACCTACTTAGCCTAGGCAATGGATGGATTAGCCTAGCTGGGGTGACAAAGTGATGATTCATTCATGAGTCACCATATCATAGTTCTGTAACCCAGAAGAACAAATATAAACATAGCCTAATAAGAAAACCCTATGCATATCCTGACATCAAAATCAAATAGCTTATACCTACATGGTACAAACAATTTCCCCATAGGCCAACCTGAATGTTAACTAGGCTAGTCTAGTCAGTAGAATTGAGGAAACCTAGCTTTAGGCTAAATTATTATATACAACCTGACTCTAGTCAATTGATGAACATACTGATTTGCTAAGTGCTAATTAACTACAAATTAATTATGGTGTAATGATAAAAACAAGTAGGTACTTCGTCTAATCCCATTTGCTGCTCATATACGAAACTCTTTCTAGGCCCTACATGAAAACGATTCTTGGCAAGCAAGTACAGAAGACAGAACACACGATTCGTAACCTAAAAACACTTCAACATTTCTCCAGATCTTGAATATGAATTGCGGATCTCAGAATAAATCATCTAATTCACCTTCCGTCAATAGGTTACGAAAGTACGCTAAAAATTGAAAGTGAGGTTCACCCAAGAAGGGGAAATTTTAATTCATATCCGAAGCAAAGGATAAGGATAGTTCTTCAACATCATCGTCCTAAAACTCTAGTTCATTCGTAAATAATAATTATTAGCCTGGGTGTAGGATAACACGGTCGATGATGATGAAGGTGAAGGACGGTGATATTGCATTGAAAAGCACCTTCTTGGCGATCTCCTTTGCTCTCCAAAATCTTAAAAAGTTTCAGCAATCGGTCAAATTCACTGATGACAGTAGATTATTTACATGTACGGTTTCATCTTGACTTTGACTTTGACTTGGAGTCTAACGGTGTTCGTTAGGGCTTTAGCTTCAGCCGAATACTCCGGATCCGTTTCGTCCTTACCCCACTACTCCCCACCCCCCAACAACCGCCCCACACATCCTCCCTTCTCTCTCCAAACACCCTCCAAAAAGGTCTTGAAGCCCCTCATAGCCCCCTCCGTCATGCCCTCCTCAAATCCCAACACCACCCCCATCCCCCTATCCTCTCTATCAAACCACCCACACACTACCTCAGCTCCACACTCTCTTTCATCACCTCTATGAAAATACCCCTCTCCCGTTCATATCTGCTACACTCGACTACGACATGCTCGACGCTCTCATCTTCCCCCGACCCACACGCCCTGCATTGCCTACTACCCCCGCATTCCACCTATACGTTCTTGCATTTACCCCCAAGCTCTTTGTTCTCACTTTAAAAAGAAAATTCGCTCCCAAAACACCCATCGTAA
The DNA here is from genome assembly GCA_001587735.2 of Parhyale hawaiensis. NCBI lineage: Eukaryota > Metazoa > Arthropoda > Malacostraca > Amphipoda > Hyalidae > Parhyale > Parhyale hawaiensis. The sequence goes on along the minus strand of LQNS02278089.1, from coordinate 1,606,764 downwards.
AAAAATTCACACTTTGGACTCTCCTTCCTACTGTACCAATCGAGGGTTGTCTTCCTTGCTATACCCTCTCTCCACTTTCGCAAACCGATTTCCTTGACCTTCCTCTTAATATTCTCCCTCCACCTCATCACCTCCCAGCCCAGACCCTCTCCTCTTTCATTTACCATCCTCCAACCGTTTGTCAACTCCCCTACCACAGGCACCCGCCATACAGCCTGGTAATTGCATTTAGCCATAAATCTCTTGCACATGACGTCCCATTTACTCTTGCCATTCACCCAGATAGTCACTTTCTTCACCCATCTTTCCTCGTCCATTCTGTCAACCCTAACCTTGAAGTCCAAACACCCCTTCATAATTCTTTCCCAGAACGTATTCCAACTCATGTCCCCTCTCACTGCCTCCACCCCTACCCATCTGCTTGCTCCCAAAGCTACCCCACCCACCAAATTTTGGACTAGCTCCAATTTGTCCAAAGCCTGTGCACTCACCGGCAGAGTATCCAGTCCGTACATAAGGCTCGGGACTGCCATACCCTTCCAAAGTCCCCTTATTACCTAATACTTGTTAGCTCTCACCTTCCCCACACTCGCCATTCTCCCACACCAGTGATACGCTCTACCAACCCTCACATTCAGTGTCTCTGCCATTCCAAATTCATCCACAACCATACCCAAGTACTTATACTTGCTCGTCCTATGAATGTTCTCCCCCGCCAACACCCAAGTCTGTTCCATACCCCCTCCCCCATTTACAACCAAAACCTGACTCTTAGACTTGCTAAAGTTGACTCTAAAGTCTCTCCCAAAACACGACACCACATCCAACGCCGCCTGCAACCCCTCCGCACTCTCACTCATGACCACAATATCATCCGCATACATTAATATATTGAGCTAATCTCCCCCCACCTCTACTCCTCGCCCACACTCGTTTAACCGCACCGCCACCTCCTCAGTATATAGCCCAAAAAGTAACGGTGACAGAATACATCCCTGTCTCACACCCCTGACACTCTCAGTCCACCCAGTTTCAACATCCCCCAATACAAACTTGGCCCTTGTGTTCACATACATACTCCTAATTATACTGATTACTTTAGAACTAAAACCACACTTTGCCAAAACCTGCAGTAAGATGTTCCTATCCACTCTGTCATATGCCTTTTCAATGTCCAAAAATGCCAAGTACACACTTTTCTTCTGTCTCTGAAAATACTGAATCACTTCTCTAACTATGAACATATTGTCCTCTCCCCTCCTATCAGGTCTAAAACCTTTTTGTTCTTCCCCCAGTACTCCATTTCTTTCCACAATCCCTCTCAGTCTTGCATTTAGCACCGCCCCAAAAATCTTTCCTACCGTATTCATGAGCGCTATTTTCCTGTAATTTCCTAGCTGTTTTTTTTTTTTTTTTTTTGCTTCCACCCTCCCTTATGTATTAGAATAACCATTATTTCATTCCAGTTACTGGGCACCCTCTTTTCCTCTCACACTTCCGAATACAGTTCCTGTAGCACTTCAATCAGTCTTTGTCCCCCATTTTTGTAAAACTCATGTGGAATCTTATCTAGTCCAGCTGCCTTACCATCTTTCAATTTCCTTACAACTTTCCTAACTTCCTCCACCGTTGGGGGGGAATAAATGCATCCCAACTGCTTGCCCTCCATCTGGATCGAGTACAAGCTCTCCACCTCCAACTATTCTCTCCTCATTCATTCCCCCAATTTCTTCCCAAAATCTCCTAATTTCCCTTGCAATTTCACTTTCCTCTGTGACAACTCTGTTCCCTTCTACTAACTCATTAACGTTCTTCACCAAATGGTTCTCTCCCCTAAGGAAATTATACCACTCCCTACTGCCTTCCTTCCCCTGGTATCTCAGGTCCTGTACAGTTTTCCTGTCATTGTCTGCCATTGCTTTCTTTTTTTTTTCACAACATCCTTCTGTTTACAATAAGCTTCCCATAGCCTAACAGCTAGGCGAGGGGTTCCCTCCTTTTCAAACAAAGATACGCTAAACTCCAGACAAAGTGTATATTATATTGTGCCTATCTTTTTCCTTATAAAATATGTGAACATATATTACAGCTGTACATATAGTGTAGACAGAAGATTGCTCAACTCCTTAAGCCGCGTCTACACGACGATCTTTTTCGTCGAAGTTTGTGATCGCGGAGAGATTTTGATCGCTAAACACACGCGGAGAGCCTTCGAAGTCCGTGATTTTTGATCACCGACAGTGCTGGAAATCACGATCGCAAAAAGATTGCAAACTATATTACGCTCTGTAAATAGATGTATCTATTTTACAAATATTATTTAGTTTTTTGAGCATAATTTTCTATTGAAATGTGCCCGCTTAGCGAATTTTATTTATGTTTCATTCGAACTTCTGTACTGCGGGAAACATTTGGCAACTATGCGTTTCCAATTAGTAATAACTGTAGCATATTCCTCAAATTACGTCTGTGCTTTTTTTCATTAGTAAAAGCTACAATGGAGCAAGAGTTCCGTTTTAATGGAATAAACGGATGTACACACAGTGATGGGCAGTATTTAAATACAATTGTGTTTAAATACGTATTTAAATACATTTCGTTATTTGAAAATGTATTTACAAATACTTTCAAAAATGTGTAATTAAATACTGTATTTAACTACATTTTCGAGTACTTAAATACAATGTATTTAAAATTTTTTAAATACATTTTTAAATACATTTCGTATTACTTTATCTGATTTTGCTGTACATCCTGCCTTGAATGCATTTCACCTTGCTTCTAAATTTCTCGTATTTGTACGAATACCTGCAGCTCTTATAATCTATTAATTAGGTTGCAGCTACAATGGGTAGAGTTCGAAATTAATAACTAGAGCACTCTGAGAGCCCATACCTCCGCCAAAAGAGGTAACGGTAGCAAAAAATTCAAATTAGCTCTGAAGCCATATTTTTTTTTGTATAAACTCCAAAATCTAATTATTTGTGTCTTTTGACAGTAATACAGCTTGTGCAATTTTCTTGAAGATCCGTTCAAACCTTTTTGAGTTATGCTACTAACAAACGTTATGACAAACATGAGTCAATCATGCAAACGTACTAACCGATTTGCACCAAAATTTAANTCCAACTATTCTCTCCTCATTCATTCCCCCAATTTCTTCCCAAAATCTCTTAATTTCCCTTGCAATTTCACTTTCCTCTGTGACAACTCTGTTCTCTACTACTAACTCGTTAACATTCTTCACCAAATGGTTCTCTCCCCTAAGGAAATTATACCACTCCCTACCCCCTTCCTTCCCTTGGTATCTCAGGTCCTGTACAATTTTCACCAATACCTTGTGGTGGCCCTCACCGGTGCTACGCTTCTTTAATGTCTGTATTGGTGATAACTATATTACGCTATGTTGTGGAGGGCCTGTGGGTTGCGGCTATTGAACGAGGAAGTGAAGGGATGTGCTTCTATTTGGATGAATTTACATAAATCTTACCTAATCTTAAACAGAACCTAAATATAATTTCATTTACGATGCACTGCTCCAGTTTCAACTCATAGTAATATAACCGAATGTTGAGCACTGAAGTAGCGTACCAGCCCATGCTGCTTTACTATTTGCCATGCTTTGGATTTGGGTAAATTAAACCAGCTGAATTAACTTATTCGCACATGCCATTTCATGCTAAGCAGGGCCGTAGCTAGGGGGGGGGGGGTTGGGTGTCTGTCACCGCCCTTAGGTCCTAATTGTTGAAAACCACTAGTTAGATTTTGGAGTTTTGGTGCAAGGTCTGATGAAATAATATTTGCATACTACAAGAAGTCTCACACCTAATGACATTAGGTACGCTTCGCCTTCTCCGCGGGCTATATTGCAGCTGGCTGCAATTCCTGCTGAAAAGGTTAGTTTTATGAGGTTACGTAGGTTCTCTACCTCTTTTCCCCCTTCTGTTCCGTGTGGTGGACTGTTGATGGAGATAGCTGATCTTGTACGCGGGGCACCTCTAATCTCTCCCGTGTGGTAGGGATGAAAGAGGCCGTCCACTCGAGTGTCTTTCTCTATTAATTCACGCCTTATTCCTGCCAGTAGTAGTGCACTTTGCCAACTTATACTATAGGCGTCGTTTTGTGGCCACGCTCGTGATCAGAATCACCGTGACCATGATCATCGTAATCAAGGAAAAGCACATGAACGGTCAATGATTTTGTAAACAACCCAGAGATCGTGAAAGACGACGCCATGTCTATTTTCAGAAAGATAAATTTCAATTGTATTTTTACGCAAAATGGTGGGGAATGAATTTAAAGCATTTTCAATATACACAGGCATGGAATTAACGAAACTATAATTCTTGATGTCAATATTGCAAACAATCCTAATAATTTTTTTTCAATTTATCCATAATTATAAAGGAGCATCACGAACTTCCATTTCAGATTTTGAATTTTTACTTGTCCAACGGCTGGAATCACACTTTGATCACGCATGATTAGCCTGCGAAGGAAATCACGCTGTGACAAATTTTCACCTCTAATCACGGTTAATTGCTATCAGAATCACGTCAAAAGGCGGTTACAAAAACGCGCGGATCATGCACAATCAAGCGGAATATCATCCGCAAGGTGTCCACAAAAAGATGCCTTATATAGGGCGTCTTTTTGTGACCAACACACGGATGATTCCTCCTGATCGCGCATGATTCGCGCGTTTTTGTGACCGCGTTTTGACGTGATTCTGATAGCAATCAACCGTGATCAGTGGTGAGAATTGATCACAGCGTGATTTCCTCCGGAGGCTAATCATGCGTGATCAATGAGTGATTCCAGCCGTTGGAGGAGTAAAAATTCAAAATTTGAAGTGCGAGTTTGCTATGTTTTCTTATATTTAGAGATAAATTGAATAATGTTATTAGGATTGTTTGTAATATTGACTTTCAGAATTGTAGTTTCGTATGTTTTATGCCTGTGTATGCTCAAAATGCTTCAAATACTGCTTGTTCAATTATGCATTGGCTTTAAATAAATAAAAGCTCATAAGAAATCCATTCCCTGCCATTTCCCTTATAAATTCGATAAAAAAATATATTTTAAAAATGGACATGGCGTCTCTGGTTTGTTTACAAAATCATTGACCGTTCTTGTGCTTTTCAGTGATCACGATGATCATGATCACGGTGATTCTGATCACGAGCGGGGCCAGAAAAAGACGCCTATAGCAGATGCGGAGCCAGTTCAGTAAACTCGTTTGGTATGTGATGGCACTGAGCCATGTAGATTAGGTTGTGATTTTATAGCTGTAATATTGTTAAGAAATTAATGTACACGAAATTTTAATGTAAGCTGTAACATAATAATCCAAGAACACCTCCCGCCTGTGGAGAAATAAATATTATGTAAATAAATAAATAAATAAATATTGCTTTGTGGTGCAGCTTGTGTCGTGGTATGTAAGTTAGTTAAAAAACCAACCTACTTTGGTTTATAGATGTCTCCTATACCGCTGAACCTTACGCTTTTGAATCCGCAATTTTCTTCCGCTCTCGGCGGTACTAAGCATGAGTAATCTTCCATTTCCGCATGACTTCAGTTGAGTTGCCAGTAAATTTTCAGCCGAATCTTTAGTTGCATCATGTCTTTTTTACCTCCGCCAAGGAGGTTATGTTTTCGTCGTGTTTGTCTGTCTGTCACCAAGATAACTCAAAAAGTTAAGAACCGATTTGGACGAAATTTGCAGGGATTGTTTGGTATGTTAGCAGAAACAGATGATTGACTTTTGGTGAAGATATGTCCATCCGTTTGGTTGTTTGTCTGCCTCATTCTTCTCGATGCTACAACTCAAAAAGTTATGGATGGATTTTTATGAACTTAACATGAGTTGTTAGGTATATAACAAAGAGTAGATGACCAAATTTTGGTAATGATCAGTTTGTTTGTTCGTTTGTCACTATTGTTAATTTTATCCTTGTAAGTACAATAACTTAAAAATAATGAATGAATGTTTATGAAATTTAAAGGGGTTATTAGTAATGTTAAAAGATATAAATGATTGAATTTCGGTGCAGAAAGGCTTCTTCATTTGTATGTTTGTCTTAAAGTTTGTTAGAAGTATAACTAAAAAAAGTTTTAAACAGATCTTCAAGAAAATTGCACAAGCTGGTATTGCAATCAAAAGGCACCAATGAAAAGATTTTGGAGTTAATATAAAGAAAATTATTGTTTTAGAGCCAATTTGAACTTTTTGCTACCGTTACCGCGCTTGGCGGAGGTATGCGCTCTAGTTTCTTTTTATGATCATCGTGTGCAGTGTCCCCTAGCACTGGGCTCGTTTCAATGGCTTGAATAAACTTTATAATTTTGTAGTTCGCCCAATCCATATTTTTGTAGTGCGCTCACACACAAATGCTCCTTCTTCTGTAGCGGAAGCAAGACTGAGCGCGAGAACAAAATACTGTAATCCTGTCAGTTGAACCGAGTACACTGAAAAGTTCGGGAAGCAAAGAGCGTAACGGGAGGACTCACGAAAAATTAGCACCAAAAAGTGACGTCATCATCGACGAATCTATGTCTGAGCAGCCTAGGAGTATTTTAACTAATTTAACCAGAAAAATCGTCTTAAATTGCGAAATTCATCTCTAGCGTATAAATAAATTAAGAAAATATATACTAACTAGTGGCCCGAGCCGTCATTATAAATGACGTTAGAAAATTAGCGCCTCACGAAAACCCCCGCTGTCTCCTGTGCTTATTACTGTTCAGAGGCTCTTGAACGAAAATTCAGCATTCTGCCTAAAAAATTGGATATATACATTGTGCAACCCCCGTATCCAAGATACCGTCTGCGGCACTTGAACATGTCCGGACACGATGATGCAGGCGAGCTCAGGTCCCTCAGTTGCAGCGCAGAAGTGCGACACTCGTATCCAAGATACCGTCTTCGGCACCTGAATTTTTTCCTATCTTATTCCCATAGTGCGTGACAAGAAAGATATAAATATAGTTATAAATAAATAAAAACACGACGTGAATTATTATATAGTACTGATTTAGCAATTACCAATAGAAAATTGCAGTGCATGCTGGTGGAAACTTTCACAGCATTAGCGCCGAATTTGTTCCCTTTCGGCCACCTGATTTAACTTCTTTTTCTTAAGTGAAGCCTTATTTACACTTCCTATTCAGTTCACAGTGCTCTTCACGAACATATTTATTCCTTACCAACAAATGTAAGCACTATTATAGCCAATTCTGTACGCGAGAGAAACCACAGTAACAGTTAGCCTATTGGCTTTGCTCGAACTTTCTGCACATGGCGAAAACATTTTACGATATTTTGCAGCTCAAGTAGCTGGATAGTCATGAGCGGGATAATGAATGAAATAAATCGAAACAATGCGGTGATAAGTTCAAGAAAACAGCCTACGAAGGCCCGAGGTCACACACTCAAATACGTCGACTCGTCTATGTGATGTTAATTTTGCTCCGTGCGATCACAGAATTCACTGCTAAGTTTTATTTTAGTCCCGTTGAGTCCTCCCGTTGCATTCTTTACTTCCTGGAAAAGTTGAGTGCGCGCACACAAACAAGTTCGTAGCTGTGCGCGCACTTCGCTAAAATTTACGCGTACAGTTTGTTGCTGTTCGTTTGTACTTTTCCCCCGACACATACATTTGTTGAGCACACAGGTGGAATCGCACATTTAAGCGTACGAGGGGTGAATGAAATGTTTTGAGCCGCACACAGCAATCTGCAAGATAGGCAGAAAAAATTTTTCTCGTAGTTTGCCACTACATACTTACATGCCTGAATAATCAGTTTGTACGGCCTAACCCTTTTTCTGATAGGCTGCTGAAACGCAAGAATTTACGCATTTGCTGAAAATGGAAAAATTCGAGGATCGTGTGGGAGAAGAGGCATGCCTCTACTATCTCGACTGTTCTTCGTTTCCGGCTGGTAGTGGTGGATCCAGCACTTACCCTTGGTAACAAATCAGGCCATAAACTTATCCAGTTGTGCTTCGAACAGCTCCAGAGTTTCAGCAGACATGGTTTGCCGTGTTCCATTCTGATGTGGGGTCAAAAGACGAAGCACCCCGCAAGCCGAGACTTTTGACATGCCAAGTTCATTGGTCAAAAGAATGTTGCCAGCTCTATGGATGAGTCCTGGATCCATTATTATATTGGTATTGTCCCGCTATTTCTGAAACTTAGACAATCAATAGCGATCTCAGATGATTTACTCGGCTTACAGCCGGAACCACAAAGTTGTGCTCAGGCGGCAAGAGATGCAGGACGAAAAGAGAAGAAAGACGGTCCCTTCTGTGGCACTCTGCACGGGCAAGGTAAGAGCCCCACAGAAAAAGTCGGTCACTTCGATCGGCGGCCCACCTCGCGGGACGGAAAGCAAATATAGAGAACCTACCTAACTCTACAAAACTAACCTTAGTAGGAACTGCGGCCAGATGCTACATCCCCTGCGGAGAGGGCACTCGGGATCCTGGATCCATTATTACCACCCAGAGACCGTAGCATAGGATGTATGAAGCTAATGGCAGCGTGAAAACGTCTAAATTACCTTTGATATTCACCTGTGCCATCTTTTACACAAATTTCAAAACAGAAATGTTTGCTTAATTCCATGCATCATGGGTTAAAGATATCAATATCTCAATATCCGTGCCTTTAGTAGTAAAATAAAACAATATAAGGTAAAAAGCATAAATTGTATTATCATTCTTAAAACAGTTAGAAAATCTGAAAAAATACCAGAAGCTGCCCATCTTTCTTCGCGTACAAAAAATCAATTCTAAAATCGAAAAACATGATTATCAAAGCAGTTATTGAAGAGAGCATAATTTTTAATGCATTATTAAATAACAACTTGCAAAGATACTACTAACCCCATTTGAGTAAAATACTAACGTCGATGCATGCAGTGCAAAAGCAACATACCAGTATGTACATTGGAATGCAACTACGTAGAACACAACACTTAAATCTATGCGCCACATCTGCGCAATGCTAACACTGAAATACTGATAAAATAGTTCAACAGATATGTCAAATGACATAGCAAATAAAATATTGCACGTCTTTCTGGCATACAACAGTACAAAAGTAGTTCGCTCCAGGTACAAAAGTACATTTAGAAACCTGCACGGTGAGCAACCCAGCTTCGCCTGCTAAACAAACAATACACTAAGAACGGTATTAATTATCATAAGAAGATTTAAGCCCCGCTAAATAAGTACTAAGCTCTTCTAAGAGAGGAAAAGGAAGGGACATATAGTATGTCGACAGAAAAACGGGGAACCCATGCACGAAGGTGTTCCCCCACAGGATCAACGCACATGGGAACAGCAAGTCGGGAAAGAAGAGGAAGAACAGACAACAGTAAGATCAGTAGGAGTATAAAAGTGGAAGGAAGCAAAGTGGGCACGAAAGACAGACGTCCCGAAGGCCTAGCTATTGGCTAAGGTAACCTACTCAAACCCCCTGGGGGCGCTACTCCCCATAACATAGGATGGGCGAACCTAACTAACCTAACCCTATGGCCCATCCTATGCCCCCGGAGGGGACACTAAGAACGATAAAACTGTTTAGCTGATCAGCTGAAATAACTGACTGTGCCATTGCACTGCCGTAGGTCATCGGTGTTCTCATTTTGTGCCACCTAAATCGTACACCGGTACACAAGTATAAGCCTCTAGAATCCGAACAGCTTTCATCAACTACGATAATTTCAACTCACGAAGAGTTGTGTTTTGGTAACATGCATCTATGCGTGATGCGCAGTTTCTGTAGCAAATCCACACGCGGAGTGCAAGGGACGCTGTTCAGCAACACTCGTCTGTGCTGTTCAAATACGCAGCAGCCGCTAAGGTCGTGGTAAAGTTAGCCTATGTGTCGATTTACGCCCTCGGGTTGCTGGTTGTCCCAAGCAAGCGATTATAAAGTGAAGCAACCAAATTCATTCTGAAGAGTAAGCTTACCAGTATTCACTACCCCAGTACGAGTATTAACGCGCGGTACAAGCGCATGCGAATGATGCGATGGAGAGTAAAGAGTGAAAGTCAAAAGTTTCTTACAATGCATCTAGCAGAAGAATCAGGATACTATGACCTAAAGCGAGAGAAATACATCAAAGTACTTCCATCACAACCGAGTTATACTTATCAAAGTAGTGAAGTAATGAGCAAATTCATGAGGGATACTATTAAATTGGTGGCAGTAGATCGACCTCATTGCGAAGGCTTAGCAGGCACCTTGCTTTTTGGCAACAGTAACATGCGTACAATATGGTAGAGCGCGCAGGAAAATACTATTTTACGTAAAAGTTCGGGTAGAGACGTCGGAATGGGTTGGAAAGAGTAATACTGGCACAAAACACAGTATCTGTATGATCAAGTCACTTCATGAAATCCAAATTATACACTCGGTTTACTTATAGAGATACTGAACATGGGCGTAGTCGCAAAAAATACTTCCTAGGTTTCACTATTATAATTTGTCATAGATAAAATAAAACAGCTAATTTGTGACAATTCCGACTTTTACTTCTAGTTTAAAACTGGATAGTCGGACGAGCCCTGGTTTCCATTACGCGGCACATGGTACAGCCTGGCTGCCCAGGTGCTTTAGCACTACCATACCATTGCAGTTTATTTTAAGTAAATAAAGGCGCCCTGTTGGTAGGACGAGTACATGCCTAGAGTTTACATAGTCAGGGGCGAGTGCCCACACCTCCCGCTAAGTCATACACGAGCCTCGTCACTTCCAGAGCGAGCTCGTCAGCAGCAGCTTTTGTATTGGCCTCAGCGTACACACGCACCACGTCCTCGGTACCTACGACAAACAATTCGCCTTGAGCTAACGAAACGTTAGTTGAGGCGAAAGTGCTTTGTTTAGACGCCGGATGGAAGTTCAACTTCCACTAGCCTCTTGCCCCCTGTGGGCGGGTGGCTCTCACCCACTTCA
>LQNS02278089.1:1569275-1583357 GCA_001587735.2 Parhyale hawaiensis | reverse complement strand
AGGAACTGCGGCCAGATGCTACATCCCCTGCGGAGAAGGCACTCGGGACCCTTGGGTGCGTGATGCCCAAACATATTGTGGCAGGGAAAGGGCCCGCCACAATATGCCCCTGAGGGCCGTTTGATATCCGTATATACAACTACAAGTGCGCATAGTATTTCATATTACACTATAAACTAAGGGACTATTAAATCGTAGACACTGCGCCGAAACAGCAAAATCTTTCACTGGGGAGGGACAAATAAATATAAAAGCCGCATGTGCAATAAACACTGATGTAGTATTAGGTATTATAAGAAGATTTAAGCCTCCCTAAATAAGTACTAAGCTCTTCTAAGAGAGGAAAAGGAAGGGACATATAGTATGTCGATAGAAAGACGGGGAACCCATGCACGAAGGTGTTCCCACACAGGATTAACGCGCATGGGAACAGCAAGTCGGGAAAGAAGAGGAAGAACAGACAACAGCACTGATGTAGTTCATGATCTGTTTATCAAGGAGCTCTTTGGAGACAAGTGGGGGTGACAGAAAACCTCTGACCAGAGGCATATCTTACGCGATATCTGAGAGCCAGTATGAGGAAAGCATTCAGAAATAAACGATGTACATATACGCAAAAATATAAGTGATGTCAATATTAGAATTGAAGAAAACAAGGAGACAAGCTTTAATCAATGTCTTCTCATAACTTTCGCCACAATAAAATATATTCAAGGAAGAAAGCTGCAATGAATGTCGTGGAATTACCTTTACGAGTTTATTGGGCAGGTCGGTGTATTGAGTATTCCAGTCCTGGATACTCCATCCTTTCTCTCGCAGGATCACCTCCACCAGAAGCATGTCAGAGATGGCATCACCCACCGTCTCATTGATGACGTCAATGATGGCAGCCAGACGCTCGGCTGAAGCATTACCTGGGACACCATGAGTGAGTATTACAATAGTGGGTTCTCGTTGGTGAGCTGGGCCCATGGGTTTGCCTTGATTCAAATTAAAAAGTTCCAGTGAGAGTAACGCTCCACAGCAGAAGCCAAACTCGAGTTTCAGCAATCATAGAAAATGTGTCATGTGGCCTTTTTTCTATCTAATACATGGCATAAGTAGACACTCCTATAAGCATTACACTACGTGGTACATAAGACGTTCCTAAAGCGAGATATATACCGGTATTTCACAGACTGTCAAGTTTTGTACATAGTGAAATTCACAAAAAAACTCTTCAAGCACTCAACACTTCCTAGCGTGACTTTTACACTGCCACATGATCATCTCAGTTTCTTTGATGAAGTAAGAAGAAATTTCTTCGAAATAAACACGTAAACAAGCGCAAGCCAATCACATTATCTGGGCGAATGAACTTCAAAGCTACCAGCTCATGATCTGCTCACCAGTCGCAGCGGCGCTCCGTATGGCTGCCTTAGCAGAGTCGGAGAATATGACCGTGCCGTGGCCATTGGCCTCAAAATAGACACCAATATCGTACGTGAGCGCCTCGTGATGGAGGTGCTTCACTCCAGTCTTGGCGCAGCTCACCGGCACGCCGAGAGAGTCCCCAATGTACCTTGTCGACGCACCGTTGGCATACGCTGTCTGTACGAGACCGAGACGCAGAGACAGACCTGTTAACAGGTCAAAAGATATCATCACTGCACTTCCAACTGGTATAAATCCATTTTAGTATCCAACTGAATCAGAATATATCACGGCACTTATGACAGTGTCTCAAGGAAATGATAGGTAATTGTTCCAACTTTGAATATGTCAACCGTACTCGCCATTATACAATCAAGACTTGCACTTTATAATCTAGTACCCTCGTGACGAGGTATATAGCATTCTTTAAACGTAATACTGTACCATATTTTTGTCACACGACACAAACAGTACACATTTAGAAGGTAAGGAAAAAGCAAGGACGCACCAGCAGCAGCCAACTGTTCCTTGAGGTAGCCAGCAATTAGAGTGGCAATCTTGTCACCGTCAACGAGATGAAAAGTTCCAGTAGAGTCGATGTAGGAGTAGATCACTCGGTCGGCGTCACCGTCCACAGACACGCACCGACTGCCTGGCTCTGAGGGCACGCCAGTGGGCCAGCTCTGACTCACCTGCGAACATGAAATTCGCACGTGCTCTTAAGTCAGTGCACATGCTTCATGTTTTATTCCAAACGTACTAAGCACTGGACGTACGACGGCAGCTCGGTTCTCAAAATAAATTTGTACAAGCATGTGGTTCAGGTAATGAAAAATTTATGTACAAAATTATGCAACCTGTACACGCGTAGCTTTGTTGTAAATAAACGCCGAAACAATTATGAAATACCGTGTCTCAAAATCTGAGTAAGGGTATCTACTGTAATAAATTAACAAGTTCTTACTTTTCACATTTTCACTAGATTTCAATTAGAGCAACCATATGTGTAACAGGTCTTCAAATAATGAGTTACCATTGTATGTTCATACTCGAAGTTAGCCGCTGTTAAAACATGAGTTATGAATTGCTGTCTAAACACATATATTGCATCGACTTACTACCTTAAAAAATGTCCTGCGACTCAAATCGATAGCTATATCCTAAATGTAGTATACGATATGAACAGACATTGCATGGAGCCATACATTTCACCCCGAGCATCACCATGGTCGTACTAGCCTCAACCTAGTCACTAGTCAGCGCACCACTTGCGGTAGAGTGTACCAGATTACTCCCAGTGTGATACCGACGGACACAAACACAATAGATTTCATTAGCCAGTTGCTACAAACCTTAACAAAGTCAGCACCGCACTTGTAGTTCAGGACACCCTGACCATCGCCACCATTGTATGAGGTGAGATGCAGCACAGAAGCAAGTTTGGGGGCCATCTTGGCCATCTGGAGGCCCCCTACACCATTGGCGCCGTCAAACAAGAGGGACGACTGGTAGCGGGACCCAGCTGGCTGCGCGCCTGACTGGAGACGGAGGAAAGCATCTGTCAGCTTGTTGGTGTAGCCCTCGTTGCTTGGAGGGCCGTAGCTGTAGAGATGTGTCAACCAATGAAAATGAGGCACTCGCGGTGTTTTTCATGCTCATCAGATTTCCAAGAGAAGTATTGGCTTTTGTAACACTAAAAATGTGGCACTCGCTGTGTTACTCATGCTCATCAGATTTCCAAGAGAAGTATCAGCTTTTGCAACACTAAAATTCAGCAAGCACTTTAAACTAATTTTCTTGAAACAATTTCCTACTATAACAAAGGAGAGGAAAATATATACATAGCTACATACAACTCGTGCAAAATATTGAAAATTGTGTTCCGTAAGTACAGCATATAAACCACAACTGGGAATCTCACCTGCCGCCATCGTTAGCACAGAGGACTCTGTAGTGCAGTATGGGGGTGGTTACGATACCACACTCTACCACCTCACCTCCCAGGGCTTGAACACCCGCTACTGCTGCTGCATGCAGGCCGTCACTGCTGGGTCTGTCGTCAACAGAAACATTACCATTACAAACGGCCCCATAATTATTATCTACATATATTCACATGCTTTCTTCCCTCTGAAGCTACATTGCAATGATAGCTCTGGAAGTAGACTATATAGCTATACTGTACCTGCATTTACAAAACATAAGAAAGGCGGCTGATGAAGGTAATTATTGAAATTTTTGACAGCTACTAGTAGCTACATGGGGCAAATGCATGGTCTGTATAGCCATTACCACCACAACGTTACACCAGCCTTGCCTCGTATCCCTGCCAATAACCACTTTGGAAGGCTGGTCCACACTTATGGACTCTGCGGAGATGAGCTGCTGGAGCACAGCCACCAGTTCCTCATCCTTGGCATTAGCCACGTTGGTGGCATGGCTCTCCCAGGATTGTGCCATCATCTCTGCGTGGGGGTCCACTAATTTCACTCCATTGTCACAGGCAGGATTGTGTGAAGCAGTGATCATTAGGCCAATATGAGCTGCACAAGTGAGGAGGCATTAATTTTAGCAAGTGGGGCAGATGAGAGATAAAGATTAAAAATATTAAAATGAGAATAACAGCACAGCATTTCCACTTGGAAGGGTTGTTCCACATAAGAAAAACTAGGACGTTACATATTATTATATGTCACCAAAAATATAAACCATGCATGGTGTTCTACATTAAATTCAAAATAAAAAACAAATGATAACTGCAAGTCTAATACCAATCGGTAGGCTTAGATACTTTATTGCTATACAATACCTACTGAGGATACACTGAAGTCTGAATGCATAATATATTTGACAAGATGTCATAAATAAGTGGATTGCTGCTAAATAAAACTTTCATGTCAGTAGGTACCTATCAATAGAAAGATGAACAAGTGTCACCGAAGCCTCAGTCCTCATCTCTGTTGTTGCTAATACCGTATGTCCAAATTCTTTGATTTTTGCAGTGTACCGTCATTACAAAGTACAGTACTTGCTGGACTTCCAGGTCCACATAGGTATCTTATTGCAAGTCTTAGCTGGGCAAGAATGTTCATGTGCAGAGGAACCTTGATGTTGTCTACTATGTCAACAACTCACGGAATTCATGATAGAACTGCGGCAACTGTACTGCAAACTGTGATGCTTAGTACAGGCCAACAATTGTTATTTATGGTGGCTCTCTGCACCTCACACACACGAGACAAGGGTGGAGCACTGACCATAGTATTTAGCTACTGCTAAGAGAGGCCATACTTTCTCAGGAATTCTGTTCTTGCGTCCATGAAGTCTCACAGAGTTGTAGTCAAAAACCGTCTGGTTACATGATTCACTACAAGAAAAAAAATTGGTACATTGACTCCATTAACAGTCTATTGTAGAGAGTTTGAGTGGTCAAAAATCTAAGGTTTGAGGGAGTGAGAAGTCAGACACCTGTTGGGTACTGGTGTCAAGAGTCAAATCTTTTACTTCCAAACTCACAAATTTTATTGCAAGCAAGATGTCCTAAAGGTGTAACTTTCTGAATGTATATAAACTAGGTTAAATCCACCAGAAGTACAGTACTGTTTTTCAAGCTGAAGAAGGATACAATAGGTAGCTAGCTACGTAAAAAGGTAAAAAGTTGAGTTGTTGCACTAGTAAAATGGTTTTCCACTCAAGAGTCATTGCATAGGCTATCAGATAAAATAGCTAATGTGCAGCGAGATCGCTACCTAAGTACCTTTGGTAGCTTTGGAGCGGAGGGCAGCAAGGACACCCATTCGGAAGAGGACAGTTTCCAGATCATCAGCCCTGAAAATTTTAAAAGTATGAGGTAGTAAAATTATGTTATTAAGCACTGCTGAAAATAGGTGCCTAATGACTAGTAAAGACTAGAGGTCACACTAGCTATATATCATATGCTATGTTAGAAAACTTAAAGACAATTTATTACAACTTAAGATATCGGTCAGTCAAAATTGATAGCAAAGAATGTTGATCAGCACACCTGGATGGTTCATAACCTCTGTTATGGCTAGAACCACCATTTACATAACTGACATAAACTCTGAGCAAGAAATACTAGGTAGTACTAGGTATAGGTAGCTACCTTAGCTTCTGAGACAATATGAGTGAAGCCCTACAAAAAAAATTCTGGACTTCAAATTGAAATTTTAATGCCTGAAGTCAGGCTCTTGGCAGTTGAGTTAGTTGTATAGATAGTAAATTAAGGCAAATTGAATACTATGCCTCTTTTTGCTTGAAATAGAACATAAACTTACCTATAAGTCAATTTACCTTGACATGTATAAGCTCTAACTTCATTTACATAAGTAAACAAATAATGAACAAGGTATGGTTAATCAACATTCCATGATTGACCGTCAACTGTTGCACACCCAGGGTTGAGGAGCCGCATAAATAAACTGCAAATTTTTGCTTCTTGGACCCCCAAAACTGTCCCAACTCACACCCTTTTCTCAACGAAATAGGCCCAGTTTTATCAACTCCAGGTTCTCACCAGTTTCCAACTCTGACTCCCGGTCTCCAAAATTTACCAACTCTAACCCTACAACCCCACAAACACCATCAGAAAAATTATAATGTAGCTCTAAATATTTATAAGAATACCCAACCAGAAGTAATGTTTCCAAGTTTTAAGTCTTTGCAACTCAACCATAAAGAAGTAGCACACCAACAGATGAACATGTTTGTGGTGTTGACAAAATAAACTTGAAGATTTTCTCTTATCACCAGCAGCTTTCTGAGATATCCTATCTCAGTGATTGACAGCATAAGCTACAGCAGATCGGTAGACACTATCACTGCTATGTAAGATAGAAAGGTACACTATGAAGCAGATATAGGCTACAATAGTATTTTTAAAATTTGTAAGATACAAATGTTTAAGCTATGATACATAGGCTACTGTACTGACACAGTTACAGTAATTACACTTATGTATAATAACCAACTGAACGTACAGTAATTAAGCAATGAGTAGGCCTTAGTAGCAATCAATATAAATTCTCAACTAGGTAGTAGCTTATATTTAATCCTAGTTTCATGAGAGAAACCGCAACAGATAAAGACACAGAGATAGCCCAGTTGCTCAAGATTTTGATGAATCATTTGCCATGCTCTAGCTACAACTAGAAGGACAGAAGCACAGTCTGCTGAATGCTACCAATGTACTACGGGGCAAGTAAGGGCAACTAGTTGAAGTTCAGATTTATGCTTCTATAGAATCTTACTGACAAATGTACAGGTAGCTACATTAGGCATAGCTAAATGTGTAGCTAGCTAACTAGCTAAACCCAGTACCTATAATATCTTAAACCAAATCTTGTTGGAATACTGAATAGAGCATGAAATAAAAATGAACAACACATTTTACACCTATAAGTGCCAAATTTCATACAATAGCCATTAGCCAGGACTACAAACTATGCTACATCCACCACCAAAGATCATTAGTTTTGCTCTGATGGACAGCCAAATCAGTGTCATTATCAGCCTAATTTTGAGCAGAAAGTTGCCTAGAACATTAAGAATTACAGGACAAAATACAAATGTATTCTTCGGACCTCTCCTAAATTCAGTTGTGTGCAACACTGGCGCTATGTGGACAACTCCAGCTTTTGGAGTTGGTCCAGGGTTAAGTGGACACGTCATGTTGCTGGACTTGTGTATGGTGAAAGGTTGAGGAGGCACAACTGCTCTCAATGAGATGAAGGTTCGTGTGAGCTGATTTGATTTAATGCAAAAGGTGCTGGAGGGTCATACAGGTTTTGCTGAGATGCATACTGTAGTTTTTCTCTGGTTAAACATAGTGGAGTTGATTTGCCAGCACTTTTGTACTGAGGCTGGGGGAGAGGGTATTTTAATGGCTCTGGAACTCTTTGCTAGAGGAGGTTGTGTTGTCCCAGTCCTTGGATGCATTCAAGGGGTGTCTAGCTTGTCATTGCGCTCAGGTGTTTTTTGATTATGTGTGATGTCTGTGTGTGTTGGCTACCTGTTGCTGTGCTGCAGATTTCTCAGGCTTGTTGGGCCTGTTGGCTGTGCATAATTTGCCTTAATGCATTGTGTTAGGTGAGGGCATGGGGAATCTGTCATTGTTGATGATTGACCGGCTGTGGGAGGGAGGTGGTCTTGTGTGTTTTCCTGAGGTCAGTGAGTGTTGTTGTTGTTGTGGGATTTCTGTGGTGCCATTCTCTGCTGTTGTTAATATTTGTGTTTACCCATTAGGCCTAAGAAGCTACCTAACTTACTTGGGTTCCACTAGGGGAGCTACTCCTGATACCCAAATATGTATAACAAATTATGCTCGGCTTTCAGCTGTGGTGCTGCTAACCTGTTGCCACGTGTTACATGAATGTGGGTGGTCTTGCTTTTTGTAGTGGGGTTTTTGAGGGTTCTGTGGTGTTATGATGCCACTCTGCTGGAGAGTTATGGTACTAATAATGTTTGGCTCTCAGCCATGGTGGTGCTTGGCCTGCGCCACATGCCCTTGCTGTTACTGGGAAACCATATGCGTGAGTCTGTGTGTTGTTGGTGACTTCCTGATGGCCAACTGTACACTTCTCTGGCTTGTTGGCTGTGCATACGTGTACATTCTCTTGTTGGTGCCAGTGCGCAGAGCTGTGCTAGCTAGGTCCAAAAAAAGGTATTTTTCTCTGTTTCTACATATTTTTCTCTGTTTCTACATATTTTTTCAAGTAGAATCAGAATCTGAAGTTCATTTTTGTCAGTCAACCTTAATTTTTGAGTTAAAGGGAAAAACCTATCCTATTGTTTTAGGGATTCCTTACTATGTAAGAAAAATACCCAAGGATGGCACAGTGGACTGGACAACCTTTTAAATAGGATTCTAGCCTAACCTAGGTTAGAATCCTATTCAGAAGGATGTCTAATGCACTGTGGCATCCTCAAGTATTTTCTCCCAAAGCATAACAATGGGATAGGTTTTCCCTCTAACTCAAAAACAATGTTTGACCATAAAACTGGACTTCAGATGAAAACATACATAGAAACAAATAAAAGAAAATCCTTTCTTGGGGTTTTTGTTGCTTTTAGTATGTTAATTGGATGAATTAAAAGACATTTTACATCTTTAACATTTCCATCACAAATGCCTAGTTTATGATATATTAGACTTTGAAGTTCCCATTGTTTTCCTATAGGAGAAAATAGCCTGGCTACATCATTACAGACTTGGTAGCAACCTAAAAGGAACCTAACCCTAATTTTGCTTGTATAGGAATGCCCGGTATTTTATCCCTTAGAAAAACAATGGGAACTTCAAAGTCATATATCTTGAAAACTACACATATGCAACAAAAATGTTATTCATGCAAATGATCTCAAATTGACCCAATTTAAATAATGAACACAATAAAAATCTTGAAAATCATGTGTAAGTTAAAGTAAAATAGTACCTTTTTTGACCTAGTTAGCTCAAACACAATAGCACAGATTACAGGCATAATTTAGTAGATAGCCTATCCAACTAAAAATATTTACTAGGTAGGGTAATGTCTCAATTACCGAATGCCTTTCTATTACCGAACGCAATAAGATTCCCACCTATATTTGGTAATACATAGATGGGCATTTGGTAATTGAGACATTACCCTAGAAAAATTTATTTATAATTCAAGTACGCTATTAACTATAACTGACTCTCTAGCAAGATTTATTGAAATAATAATATAATATCTAGCCTATAATAAAAAGCTTAAAATATCATGAGACCTGCACCTCTGTACCGCATTTCCGAGGGCGGCAAACTTGTCGCCAAGATCTTGGCGAGAAGTGCCACACTATGAAATGAGGTTCCACAGGTCGCGGCGCTCATAGGCGCCCACCCGCATTTCCGAGGGCGGCAAACTTGTCGCCAAGATCTTGGCGAGAAGTGCCACACTATGAAATGAGGCCTCTGTAGGTGCTGGAGCAGAAATTTTGTCACTGTAAAGTACCATATCTAGTCTACTATCAATTCTGGGTCAGAGAGTTTATGACATTTTAAAACAAATATTGCAAACTGAAAGTTAGTATTATTATTACTGGACTCTATGGTCCACAACAGTAATCTGTATGCATTCAGGCCTCAGCTCTCGTTCCGAACAGCGATGGGCTACGGTAGGCTAGCTACATAAACTCAATTCAACTCACAAAAACAAATAAATTACATAGGTAGCTGGTATTCTACTAAGAGAGAAAATCTTCCGACGCTAGCTAACAGACTGATATATATATATATTTTTTTCTACGGTATTCGTGCTCCTGTCACTGGTTGAACTATTGACATTTGTAGCAAGGAACATTCACAATGCCGGTGGTACCCGCATTCCCGAGGGCGGCAAACTACTCGCCAAGATCTTGGCGAGAAGTGCCACACTATGAAATGAGGTTTCACAGGTCGCGGCGCTCATAGGCGCCCACCCGCATTCCCGAGGGCGGCAAACTACTCGCCAAGATCTTGGCGAGAAGTGCCACACTATGAAATGAGGGGTGGTACTCGTTGCTCTGCCCTATTTAGGAAGATATTCAAACTAAAAGATGGTAGACTTACTTTGTTCGAAATCCAGCAGTTCCATAAGAAAAGGCCTTTACGCCATCGTTCTTATAACGACTTGATGTGAGTGATTTTAAAGCGTCAAAATCCATCGCTGTTACGTTACGCACACCTTCCACGACGACAGCTGGGGTCACACTGAGTCTGACTGAGAGAGTGAGAGGTCAGCGATATTTAGTTCAAAAACACTATGCAAAGACTGTAGATCTCTCCGATGGCTTAGCCACAGCATGAATAAGTTCCAGTTGCAGGGTGATGTGCAGTTGGGCATGGGCAGCCCACAACATCATATCTATCAATCGATATACCTGCATAGCTCTAAATATCACAAGTTTTGCCACCAAATAGTGGCCGGTCAGCTCCAAACAATACACGTTTTGCCACCGCAGGGTGGCTGGTCACAGGAAACATACTGGAGCATAAGCCACTCGGGTCACTCAACAGAATAAGGGCTGTAAATGAAATATTTTGAGCACAAAAGACGTACCTGATAACATAAATTATTGCTAACTCTAGCAACATCATAGCTGGTTGTATTTAATAATTAGAGTGTACATTACTATGTGCATTTCATTGACTCTCGTATCCAGGGAGCAAAGAGTGTTAAGCCGCGTCTACACGATCCATTTTTTCATCGATCACAAACACATGAATCGACAATAAAAATCACAAACAATTCGCCTCCTCGTCCTTACGGCATAAAAAAAAAAAAACAGAAGCCACGAACACTTCAAGGTGACTATACGCGAATTTAGCATTCCATTACTATTAATCGATACTCCGCCCTCACATTATCGGTGAGATATTTATTTTAGTTATAGATGCTGATTGGCGGGTTAAACTTTAAATAAACTGGTGAAAAGTATAGCCATAAATTCACTCACTGGCATCCCCCAGGGCAGAAATGTAGTCGATAGAACAATAATTTCTTATTTTTATTTATAATTTTCTTAAAGTTCCATTCCAATTCACTCTGCGTACATCCGTTCCGTCCAATAACTCGTAACTCTTGCTCCATTGTAGCTTTTACTAATGAAAACAAAAGGTAGAGACATAACTTGAGGAATGTGCTACAGTTATTACTAATTGGCAACACTTAATTGCCAAATGCTTCGCGCTCCACAGAAATTCGAATCAAACATGAACAAAATTCGCTATGCGGGTTAATTTGAATAAGAAATGCTTTAATTGCCAAGTAATATATTTAAAACAGATACATCTATTTACAAAATGAAATATAATTTGCAAACTTTTTGTGATCGAGGTCAGAGATTTCCAGCATTGCTGGTGATCAAAAATCACAAACTTCGAAGGCTCGCTGCGTGTGTTTGGAGGTCAGGGAAAGTACGGGAGAGCATCGGTACTTCAAGTAATAAGTCTGTTCGTAAGCTGTGAACACAGAGGATCAATTCACCATATACGGGTTCTATTTAAGGAGCTTCATTCTTCAGTCTCACGTGTTCACCATAACTGCTTGGATCAACTCAACTCGCCGCGTCCACAAATTTTGGCGAACGGTTTGAGATGAATGACATTGATGTGTTAACTGGGCCTAACAGAATCTGTGAGCTCGGGGTCACCGGGTAGCACCGGTAACCCAGAAATATTGACGACAACAAGCCGTATTAGGTTAGGTTTCAACAATAGGCTACGCCGTGTAAGATCAGTAGACGCCAGGCAATCTTGCGTTGTTTGAATATCAAGCTGCTAAGAAATTTAAACTGTTGCACTAAATCATGCACGGCTATATGGTTATGTATTTGCGCTTGTTTCAATTAGGGTGCATTCCGGTTAGCGTTTATTCCGTTCAGATCAGGAGAGCTTTTTCAACAGCCCTGAAAGTTTAACTAAAAAGTTATCACTTAAAAACCTTATTTTTCCCTTACTGATCCCAAACACTTGGATCAGAAGGTATGTCAAGTAAGACATCTCTTCTCACGTCTCCTAGCAGATAAACTATTTGCTTTCTTTTCCCCCATAATTCATGTATAAATCCTTATACTTCCGTACATTCTCACTGTGGTTAAGTCAAACAGGAGGACCTTCTCCATTGATATGTCTGTCACTTTATACCTCTGTCGTATGTGACTCAGCGCTAAACATTCCGTTAGAGCACCACACAGTGGGCACTCTGGGCCACTTTCTCGATTTATTCTAGTTGTTCTCCGAGATAATTTTAAGGAGTTTGCTCTGGCTTGGAACAGCAGTACAGATTTATTACAATTATCATATATGGGGTCAGGTCTGATCAACTTCTTATGCTGTATATAGAATTCCATAGATTTGTTTTTTCTGGTGGCATCACCCATCTTTTCTCTTCCAGGATATTTAGTTTTTCACTTATTTGTGCTAATTTTAGGATCTGAAGGTGGTCAACATTAAAGATATTTAACTCTTCCGTATACTGCTTAATTCAACGAAACCATGGTCCCCCATACTCTCTTGCCTCCAAGACCTCTCGCAGCATTTCCTTCAACAATCCACATTCCCCAGTCAGCACTGAGCTAATATAATTCATTTTTATCTTCAAATCTCGCGACCTGACTGAAGAAGCTCCTATTTCACCTTGCAATTCTGGGACTGGGGCATATCTTGGAGCTCCAAAGAATCATTGTTCTCGACACTGAGGTCTGTGTTACTTGAAACTTTTGAATGTCAGCCACTGACCAAAGGATCACAGCCGATGCAGTAAGACGGCAAGGCAGGACCACACTCTTCCAATACGCTTTTCCCATCCTCACTCGATCACATGCTCTTGAAATAACGGAGTAGGTCATATTTGCAAACTGCTTGGCTTGAGAGTTCATTCCCTTTTTTGTGCACCTTAAAACAATCCACTCCGTCACTTATAGTGACACCCAGATACTTTATGGTGCTCTCAACCTCAAGCCCTACAATATATTCTGTGGGATTTTCAAAGTCAAAAGTCATGCAGAAACTCTTGCTCGAATTCATCTCAAGCCCACTCTCCTGGACAATGTCACACATACAGTAGTTCCCAGCATTGGTTCCATATCGCGCACTCTGCGTGCGAGCAGTAGCCCATCGTCTGCAAAATATAGTGTTGAAATACAGACTGACTCATTTCTGAATCCTCTCTCAATTTCACTGATTTTCTGAATAATCAAATTAATAATAAGTAAGAATTGCTGGGGGCACCCAGTGCACCCCTGTCGGATTCCACTAGTGATGTACACCTGTCCCACTCTCAACTGCCCCACATGGAGATCGGTCACATCATCGTGATATAAGTTAGCAATACCATCAATATTTGTATAATTGTTGGATTGCATTTGTATTTCAATAATGTTTTAATTAATGATTTTCTATTTATGAAGTCGAATGCTTTTGGACAATTATATAATCAATATAATTTGTAGAGAAGCATTAGCTTGAGGAATTTTAGAGCTCATTCCAATTAGCGCTCATTCTAGTTAGCGATAACTTTTTCGCAGAATTAGCGATAAAGGATATTAGTCCTTATTCCGCTTAGCGCTTATTCCAGTCAGCGGTTATTTGGGAGGGGCTGAATATATACGCTAACTGAACGAGCGCTACTGGAAGAAGCGCTAATGGAAAGAGCGCTAACTGAAATGAGCGCTAACTGGAATAAGAGCTCAAAATCCAATACCGCTAATTATTCGAAAAAATTGTAGCGAACTGGAACGAGCTCTCACTGGAATATACTGTAATTGGAACGAGCGCTAACCTGGATTACCGCTAACTGGAACAAGCGCTAACCGGAATGAACGCTAACCGGAAAGAGCGCTATTCGTAATGCACCCTAATTGGAACATGCATGAGCGCATAGCCAGGCAACCCTAGGGACCCCTTTAGCTTACCTCAGCCATTAGCTCGGCCTTCGAGACGTCTCTCTTTCGGGCCCAATTTGCTTCCTTTTCGATTTCGCACTCCTACTTGCTCATGCTTTATTCTGTTCTTCCTTTTTTTCCCCGACTTGCTGTTCCCATGCGCGTTGATCCTGTTTGGGAACACCTTCGTTCATGGGTTCCCAGTTTCTCTTGGCATATTATGATACTATATATGTATCCCTTGCTCTTTCCTCTGTGATATCG
>LQNS02278089.1:1522050-1536479 GCA_001587735.2 Parhyale hawaiensis | reverse complement strand
AGTGCTCAGCCCATCTCTCCAACACAGCTGCCCTATCCGTCAATAACACAGCTCCATCTGCACTGCGCACAGGGTAATGAGCACCTCTTCTCGGTCCGTAAGCTGCCTTTAGCGTCGAGTAAAACTGTTGCTGGGACCAAGAAGCCTTGTAGCAAAGTAACATAGCTTGGTTATGGTATGAATAAGTTAACATTGTATACAGTACCTATATACTGGTACTCTGAACGCAAGGTAGCGACTAAGTGTTTTTTGTGGGTAGAAAAGCTTATGCTCTAAACCCATAAGGAGAAATAGCATTAGGCCATAGGAATAAAAATGATTTAAAGGGAAATCCCCCCCCCCCCTTCCCTCCTTGGGCTCCATAGAATACTCTTGCCTCAGTGGGGCAGACCTGTTCTTTCATGCTCACTTGGTTTGTGTTTTGTTTTTTCTTGCTGCTTCTGATGATCTTTCTCTGCTGGATTTCCTCTTCTATGACTATTTGCTGCATCAAGAAGTATAGGATGGGCTATGGAGTTAGGTTCACCCATTCACCTGTCTCAGGTTGTGGATAGTGCCCCTCAGTAGTTATGTTAGACTTAGTTATCTAAGCATTCAATATGTCTTTCATGCCCACTTATGTACTTCTTTCCTTCCCTTTCTGTACTCTTACTCAAGATGTTTTTGTTACCTATGTTCTTTGTCTTCTTTTCTGACTTGCTGCGCCCATGCACATGGATCCAGTGTGGGAACACCTTTGTGCATGGGTTTCACTCTTTCCTGGAAATAGTACCTAGCTACCATATGTATCTCTTTTTCTTGGGAACATCACATCATGTTTAGAGAGGCTTAATCTTGCATACAATCTACTCAAATGCCATGTCTTTTCTCCATTTGAATTGCAGCATGTGGGCCGGCTCAAGGTCTGACCCTGATTCCTGGTACCCTTCAGTGCCCAACACCTCGCACATTGATCCTCAAAGTCCTCAACAAAATTGACTATTTAGTAACTGCCAGTGTTCATTTAATTCCTGCAGCAGCCAGGTGCCCTATTGTAACTCAAGTCCTAGCTCTTGAAGTGACGAGTGCAATCCAGCTAGGTACTCTTTTTACCTGGGAGTGTTACATGTACAGTATAGTAATAATTACTCTGCCCAGTCATGTCCAAGCAATGCCTGCCTTACGGTTCGTAACTCTGCATGGGTTACTGTAGCCTTTGACCCTTGTGATGTATTATTTTATGCCTACTTTACACCTCTTCTTTTTCGACTCTTACTGCCTATCTTTGCCGTGATCTTCTTTTCCGACCTCCATTAGGGAAGGTTCTTTATGTCAGTTTGTTTATCCATGATCTACCATAGAGCTCAGCTTTCTTCCGCCACTTCGCCTATACGATATTCTTTTAGCCTTGTTTGCTGGTCTCCATTTACTGCTTTATTACCAAGTCTTATCTCACTTCCGGCAGGACTCACACTCGACATATCACCATGATTGCTTCCTCTGTCTGCTAATGTGCTAAGGGAAGGGGGAGGAGCATTTCTCAAGCGTGAAAGAAATGTATTGAACGTTGTAATTCTGTAATTATGTTTATCTACATATGTAGCTACGGTAGGTATGTCTAAAAATTTACCTGGACTAGCAAACATTGTCAGTGTGCCAGTAGCATAGTGAGTTTATTAGTTGATATGTTTACAAATAATTATAGGTACTCGCACACCATTGGCGTTCTCGTACTATGTCTTTACTCCATCGTCAATGCAAGACGACTCAGCTGTTACCATTCAACGTTTGTTGTGCTGGATACTGCCCTTACGGGTAGGTATATTCTGACAAGCCCTTTCCCTGTCAGAATATAGCTATATGCGTCTTACGAACCCAGGGGCAAACATGAGTACCTTTTCCACAGTAGATGTTGCAGCTGGCTGCATTTCCTGCTGGTGAAGTTAGTTTTGTAAAGTTAGGTAGGTCCTTTATATTTCCATTTCTGTTTCGCGAGGTGGGCTGTCGATCGAGGTAGCCAACCTAGTCCGGGGGACTCCTATAGGTACTCTCTCTTGTGTATTTTGTTGGGTGCCTGGTCATGTTGACGTCGCAGGCAACGGGCTCGCCGACGAGGAGTTGAGGCAGGTGGCCCCGTCGGATCTGCCCACGGCAAGCCGTGCAGTCCCCTGCCGAGATTATTACCCGCTAATCAAACGAAATCTGTGCGAGCTGTGACAACACCCAGTGGCTGGAGCAGAGAAATAATAACTACGAACAATCAAAGAAACCGCCTGGCTGTGACACTCGTCAAATAGCGACGATCCCGAATGGACGTCATACTGTGCCGCCTATGTATTGGGCACACGAGGCTTACTCACGACTACCTACGGATGAGGCGTCCGCAACCCTATTGCGACGACTGCGCCGTTCCACTCACTGTCTTGCATTTAATGGCCGAGTGACCCACTTTCTCCAACGAGCGGAGGGAATGCTATCCGGACCTGCATGGTCGGGATGTCGACTCCATCTTCTGAGGGACCTCGCGGCCAATTTAACAGAAATGCCCTCAAGACTTATCTTACCAGATGTAACCTCTATCAAAAACTGTGATGAACCCACTACGATAAATGCTATTGTCAACTGCCGCTCTGCCCGTTTCTTTGTGAATTACATATATGTAAAATTAATTATGATAATAGTGTTCTCCTTACTACTTTATAGTATAAAGTAAGACAAATTCCGCGCCCTAGCGGCGCACGAGCCTGTGGTTAAACACAGGAATAATTCGGCGCCATATAGGCAGTGTGCCACTGAAGCGCTAGTAAAAAAATTTCTACTTCTACTACTCGTGTGGAAGGCCACGAAAGGGGCCGTCCACTAGAGTATCTTTTGCTGTTCGTTGCACTGTGTATCACTGCTACTATAGGGCCTTCGTTCCAGCTGCTGCGGTGGTTAAGTTACGGCTCTAATAATAATCGATTCTCGATATTTTCCTTTCTATTCCGCGAGGTGGGCTGTCGATCGAGATAGCCGACCTAGTCAGCGGGATTCCTCTACTCTCTGTCTCGTGTGGACGGCCATGACGGGAGCCGTCCACTCGAGTGTCTTTTTCTATTCTTTGCGCCTTGTTTTCCTGCCCGTAGTAGTGAAAAGTTTGCGTCGATCTAAGAAACTGTATTGCTGTGGAAGTAGATTGCAATTTTATTTGGACTGTCGAAGTTGCGACTGCTGTGGATAATGAATTGTATAGCTAATAATTCTCATACAAGGTTCTCCTCTCATTGTCTGCAGAGTAGGTACCTACGGTACATTGTGCTGCATACAGACTTTGTGCTCGACATGCCATATCATGGTATTTGTTGCTGAGTGCCAGAGGACATATATACGACTGCTATTTGACTTCATGCTTAGAATCGCTAATAAAATTTCTACTACTACTACTTGAATTCATGTTTACTTACTGAAATTCTACTCTATGAAGTTTCATTTCTGTATTGTCCCATGAAATTCTTCTTTCTAGTCATAAAACTTTGTTTTGATTCCTACTAGTCGTAACTCGTATCACATGTAGAAATTCTTCTTACAAGTCAAAGCACATTAGAAAATGTTCCTTGCTATTTAAAACACAGTACAAAATACTTCTAAGTAGGAAGGTAGTAACGCATGCGCCGTAATTAGAAATTAAATAAAATCCGCCATAACTTTTCGACTGGTTATTGGATTTGCCCTCCGAACTTTCAAAGGGAAACCACTACCTGTGATTGCATTTGGTAAGTATTAGCTAACTGATTATGATAGCTGTTAATACGTTCAGTAGGGACGAGCTAGATCTGAAATACAATTCTGGATTGTAACCAATGGTGCCTTGCACTTTGCAGCTACGCAATGAAAGTTTGCAGGTGATGTCATTATTACTTAACAAATTTAACGTAACCTATTTAACCTAATCCTATTACATATAATTATGTTTTTTTACAGTCTCATTGTTAAGTATACGTATTTTGCTAAATATTCGGATCTTCTAATTTCTTAAGTATAAACATGATTATTATTGTTGTGATATAGTCAAAACAATAGATGGTCGATATAACCCAACAAAATTTGGAGATTTTAGCGGAAGTGGTTAGAAAGCTGTTGTAATATGAATACCTACTGTACTTCATCTTTTAAATGGCGTAGATACATTGAAACAGAAACATTACCTTAACCAAAACCGTCGGACGTCCATTTACTTTACACTGCAGGCTTGCATGCCTATGCTTCAAATCCTACTACAGAGATGGCTTATAAAAAAGCCGTATAGGCTTGACTGCTGTCCAGCATAGCTGAATAAAGGGCGACTTCAAGTGTAGGTTCTTGATTAATAAGTACTGTAGGTACTGTGCAATGCGTTGCCTTCTTTTCGTTCTTGGTGATAAGAACGCCTACGATAACGTTCTTATCAGTATGCTGAAGCCTCGGCCCCTCAAGGAGGCCCTTCCAGTCTGTTGCTGACGTGGTTGTGATCAAGTTCCTGTGCTGTAGTGTGTTCAATATTGGGTCTTTAGAGGGTGTTGATGTTATGGCGACAGTTGGTGTGACCGCTGAAAAAATCCGAGCCAATTCAAGGTTTAGATTCCTGAATTGCCAGCAGCTTTCATGAAGTGCCGCTAGAACCTTCATTAACTTACGACCTCTCGTTCGTTAATGGATTAAGTGCCACGACAAATTGGCTCTCGTGGGCAGTCGCGGCCCCGGCAGTACAGGAGTTCAGAAAGGCCGTAGATCGTAATTTCTTGCCTTCCTCCTGCTTTTTTGTTATTCTTATTAAGTGTAACTGGCCGCAATGCTCAATTCTGGTCTCTATTGCACCGCTTTGGCGCGGCTCACCACCGGGTATCATAGTTTTATTCGGCAGTACTGTATAGGCATTGCAAAAGCAGTGCGGAATATCTTTTCATTGAGCCGCCGGTCGTGATACTGCGCAGAACCGTATTTACTGTAAGCAATAGTGCTTACTTTTGTTGAACTTTTCATGGTCATATTTAACATTTCTTTAAGAATAAATATCAGTGATGGTGAAGAAAGATAACATAGGTAATACTAATATATACTGTATTTAAGGCTGTTGTTACAGCTTGGTAGGCCTAGCAAAGCGAAAGCGAGGATGTTCAGTCGACTGTAGTGTCTTTGTCTGCACGCTGTGCAAGAGGTGCTATGTCTGTTCGAGGCTGAGGAGTCAGTGGATCAGTGTTGTCGCGTACTGTTGTGCTATTGTAGGGGCTCTTCCCTCAGGGGTATATTCTGACGGGCCCTATCCCTGCCAGAATATATATGGGTGTTACTCACCGAGGGGCTGTCTAAAGTTTCTTCTCCGCAACGGATGCTGCAGCGGACCGCAGTTCCTGCTTAGCTTAGTTCGTCAGGTTAGGTAGATTCTCTATAGTTTCTACCTGTTCCGCAGTGGGCTTCCAAATGGTGGTATAATCGACCCGTCCCTTGGGACTCATATGTTCTCTCGTGCGGGGGGTCACGGAAGGGACCTTCCACACGGGTGTTTTCTTTCTTCTGTCTTTTCTTTCGTCTCTTGGGGAAGCTTCGCCAGTTGTAGCCGACTGAGACTTTCCGGCAGTAATGCCGAAGTAAACTATTCCTGCTGATGGAAGGCCGAGTCCTCATGGGTTTCCACGAGGACTCTGGTAAATATTGTTGTGTCACATGTTCGGTGTGTCTTTCTTGTTCTGTGGATCAGGTTTGAGGGAAACGCCTGCTTTCTTTTATTTCCATTCTTGTTCAAGCTACCAGTTTTTCACATTTCCTTTTTCTGTCTTGATTGGAACTTTCGTACTTGGATTTTCATTTTTTCCCTGAACGTGCTTTATGCCGCCTGCATTGCCTCACTTCAGAGGCAGATGAAGTATACCTATAAGGATCCAGAAATATCGTAGGTAACTGTACCATAGTAATTAAGGTAAGTCCGTGTAACCATAACAATAACTAGAGCAAGCTGAGAGCGCTTACCTCCTCCAAGCAAAGCAACGCTGATGAAAACTTCAAATTGGTTCTGCAACTATGATTTCCACTTTATTAGCACCAAATTGGTTCTGCAACTATGATTTCCACTTTATTAGCACCAAATTGGTTCTGCAACCATCATTTCCACTTTATTAGCACCAAAATCTTATCATCTGTGCCTTTCGACAGTAATAAAAGGTTCTGTAATTTTCTTGAAGATCCGTCCGTAAGTTCATGAGTTAGCTATGTTTTGACAAACATTAGTCAAACAAACGGACCAACCAATCATCACCAATATTTTGTTATTTCTGTCTTCAATATTTTTAACAATTCTTAGAAATTTCCTGAAGTTCCATTCATAACTTTTTGAGTTATAGGGGCCTATATACTTCTGACAAACATTAGTAAAACAAACAAACCGATCATCAAAATTTGATGATTTATGCCTCTTATCATATGTAACAATTCCAGTAAATTTCGTTAAGATCCATTCAAAGAGTTTTGAGTTGTTTTGCTAACAAACATAATATCAAACACACAAACAAACCAATCAGTAATTTATATACTGTTCGTGATCTACCTAACAACCTAACATTGTATCAAAATCCATGCATAATTTTTGGAGTTATGGCATAAAGAAATAGAAGAGGCAGACAAACAAACGAATCTTCACTAAAAGTTTATCATCTGTTCTTCCTGATATAACTAACAATCCCTATATATTTCGTAAGGATCCGTCGACAACGTTTTGAGTTATCTCGGTGACAGACAGAGAGACAAACTCGACGAAAACATAACCTTGGCGAAGGTAATGATGTTCCTTCTTTGAGATGCCATGTAGATTAAGTAAGCAGGCTGAAGCTAATACGCAATGTAATCTAACAGGTCGGAGATGGGAAGAATATTTCTACCATTTGAGTTCTAGCAAAATTTGTAATTTATCGTAATACTGCCAGTCATGTTTCGCAATTTAAGTGTACCCTCTCGCGAGGCAAGCTCAGAAAAGAAACCGTCAGGGCAAATGGAGCTCAAAATGGAACGTAGCCCATTGTTTGCTCGCCGTGGAGCCCCTGCGGCTACCTTATCCCATGAGACGTCTACCCCCCTCAGTCCCGACAACGCTCGTACAGGTGACCCTCTGCCTGACGTCCTCAGCATCTCCCCTGAAGTCAAGACAATTAGATTGCCGCGAGAACATGAAGTACTGGGTCGGAGGAAATTACCGGAGTTGCCTCCGTCCCCTAAATTACAGCATGTGCCCCCATCGCCCATCTATGCTGAGGTGTGTAAGCCAAGTAAGGGATCACAAAGTGGAAGTGTCTCCCCAGCGTCATCAATCGATTACTCAGCATCAAAAAGCTCACAGGAACAGCCCCCGTCTCCTCTCACTGCTGTCACCCCTCTCTCTCCCCAATCATTAGGCACGCCTTTCCTGAGGCGCAGCACCAAGAAGCCCGCTGCCGTGATATTTCACAGTGCGGAGGAGATGCTTGTCCGGAGTCCACCTGCTGATGACTCCTTCGCTTACAAAGTGGATCATACTCTGCAAAAACCAGTCACTCGAAGTGTGTCCTCATCTCCTCATCCGCCGGTCAGTCCTTCTGATGAACCTGATCGCAGCAGCTTATCAGTCGGCGTCAGCAGGGCGACTGCTAGTTCTAATTACAGCCCTACAGTGTCCCATGGCCTGGTGATGCAGTCCGAAGGATCATTTTCTGTATCCCCTATCTCCAGATTGTCAAGTGGGGCTGACGATGTAGATCATAAATATCAAACAATCAACAGAAGTAACAGGTCATCTAGAGCTTCTTCTAGCTCATCTTTGCTCAGTTCTTCAACACAAAGCACCGCTACCGGCGATGAGAAGTACAAAACAAGCACACCTACACGTCTCAGTCACCAGCTCTATGGTGGCGGAGCTGGTGAAGAAAGACACCGCAAAACCAGCGCACCTACGCGACCTGCCAACTTGCCCACTGGCTTGTCCAGACTTCCGCCTTCTCGTTCTTCCCTAACTCACAAGCGCCGAACACCTACGAGTTCTTCCTCCTCTCTCGCCACCTCGTCTTCCAATCTCAGCCCGGAAGCTGCAGAAGACTTAGCTATCGTCAGCCGACCTCGCAATCTTTGGTCTAATAGGGTTAACCAGCGATACACCATTTTTCTAAATCGAAACGAAGCTGCACTGTCTATGTTTCCCGAAGAAAAAATTGTTCAACTCTTCAGAGACCAATTTACCAAGGTACTAAACCTCGGTGAAGCTTTGGAAGATGAGCCACCGTCGTTTGTGCCTAACCCTCCTACAGATCACAACAAGGAACCTTTCCCCGGGTATGGATCATTGCCTTGTCTATGGGAAATGTTTATTGCTATTTCGGAATATTGCTTTACTTGATTATTTCGTGGGTTTGTGCTTCTTCAATTTGTATATTTTCCTATTTCTCCCGCCAAATGATTTGTTCAACCTTTTCCCTTGGTAAATATTTCATTCAGATCTACTGTCGTTATAAACTGGTGTTTTTACTGTACCGTACTACGCAGATTCACTGTAGATTTTCCTCAAGGTTTTGATGAAAAATTAAGTGTGTTCTGTCAAGTGATATCTGGCAATCCTGTGTGGTGTCCAATGGTCGATCCATTAGTGAATGTTGGGCCAGTTAAGTGTTGGCTTGTGAACTTTGGTTATGAAGAACATTAATTCCATTTCTGAAAAAAAAAAAAAAAAAACTTGAGTGTCTCTGGCATTTTGGAAATGACTACTGCTATAGTCTATTACAATATTTTTATTGCATTTTACCTAGGTACGGTATATTTCGTGGAACATTTATATGTATAGGCTATAGCAATGAAAATCACCACGAAATCCAGATAGACATTTGGTTCTTAGAAGAAGAACGGTATGCAAAGATAACTCTGGACTATGGATAAAGAGTTTTTCATTTTTTATTAGACATCAATTTTGTGTTGTGTTGTTACACCCACTGTTCAGTGACGTAAAAAAAAGAAGTTCCTCATGGTACATTTAATTTATTTAACATATAGCTATTTGAGGATAGCTAATGCATTAATTTTTTCATTATTTTGTGAAAGTGACGTAATGAGTAACCCTGTAACTTTTTCAACATTATAGGGTTGTGACTGTGCAAAATAATGCATGCATATTCTGTCCAATTGTATGACTGAATTTGGATCTTAATAGTTTATACTAGTGCAGGGTTGCCTTGTGGAGTCCCATCTTCAACATCTTTTGCTTATACTGATTTTTTATGTGGTTGTTGGTACTAGCTGCATATTGTATGATGATGTGCAGCATTGTGATGACTGATGCAACTTTGTGGCTAATGTTGGGATAATATTTTATTGCATGTGGAGATTGTGTGCTTTACGCCAGTAATTTTCAGAGACACTTAACTATAAGCTGTAACTTCTATTCTGTTAACCATTTGGACATGGATCGCGAGAGCAGTGAGAGCAGCACCATTCTGCTTGATAGGACACACACTCAGGTGTTCCAGCATGCGGTCTATGGAACGTTTCAGCAGATGGCGCAGGTGTAAGCTTCGTGCTATGAGGCTGCTGGAAAGTTCTTGTTTGTTTTTTATTTATGCTCTTAGCATTTTGTGGGTGGCTTTAGTAAAAATGGCATTTGGCTACATATTTCCTTCCAAGGTTACAGAGTTGAAGGTTTTTCCATGCATGGGTTGGTGACACCTCCTGGTCCCATGAGACCCAGAGTTGGAAGTAAATTGGTTATTAAGAGCTAGTTGGCAGTCTGTTTATTCAACCGTTAGTGTCCACTGCACAAATTTGTAGACAACAAATAGTGTTATTATTCTTACAGAAACTGACATTTAATGCAGGTACTTAACAATTGTTTTGGAATCTACTTTCTGACTCTACAACTGTGTTCTAACGAACAGCATTATGATCATGGAAGTAAATAGATTGTAGGTCTAACTGTTACCTTTACAAGGGAGGCAGTCAGGCCATCTATTATGAAGCTATAGGCCCAATAAAAAAGTGGTCATGCTAAATACCTTTTTCATTTTGAAAAGTTGTTGATGTATCTCTCTGCAGCATCTTTTATTCAAAGTGTTTCCCTGCTCATGTCTCATGGCAGATCCTTAGTTTATTGGCAGTGATTAGATACTATGCCTACCAAGTCTTACAAGTATCTAATTTCCTGTAGCTACCCAGTAGTTAATATGCCGCTGCTCTTTCCCGAAATTGCTTAACAATATAGCTAGCTATACAGTAGGTATAGGTGCATGATCAGATGATGAGAGTTCAACTCTGACTCAGACTCTTGGGACCTGTTGGTGTCGTACTCTAACTCCATGTGTACAAAAAACTTGAACTGGGACTCCTCTGTGCATTACAGAGCTACTGTACCTCATTTGTTTCTGGAGGCAATTTGAGTAAAAATTTCAAGTTATGAGCCTCAAATTATTTTTACTAATTAAATATATCATCACACATTGTGCCTCAGGTCTTTGAGCTCTCAAGTAATGAGGTCCTGTTTCTCCATCATGTTATTTTTTGCATCTGATTGTTCACTTGTGTCCTTGTAAGCGCTACCTTGTGTCTACCACAAAATTTAGTAAATATTAGCTGTCAAGTCAGCTACCTATCTCTGCAAGTGTCGCTAGTGAATTAGCTATGGATTGCCTTCCGAATTTTTAGCATATTGAAACGCTAAAAGCTGTGCTTCTTTCTGCTTTTAAACATACACTGCAATGCATTGGATGCTGAGCTATGAGAGGACGTTCATGACTGTCATATAAATTTCCCTTAAAGTAACTCTTTGAGTTATAGGCTTTTAAAATAGTCAGGTCACAATGTACTGTAGTGTTCTTTCTAGCTCTCCTGTTAATTGTGGGGATCATCATATATTGTTTATTTACACTGTTTCTTTTAATTTTGGAAATGCAGTCTTTGTAGCTTTTTTTTTTAGATGAAAAGGAACATTTAGTGTTCACCTGTTACATTTTGCAACTGGGGCTTCTTGATTTTTAACTGATTTTTTTTAGAAGCACTCCATAAAATGCTATATAATTGAAATAAACAGTTCAATTGTTACACAAGACCCAGGTCCCTGATTTATACCGACTGGTACTAAATATAGATGCAGAGTAGAAAGATACTAAAATTAGCTACATCTCTTTTTGCTGGATACTAATTTTTGTTTGTTTTGCCACGTACAGGTATGCATAATATAATCGCATACACATACGAACCAACTAACAATGTAGCTACTTACAAGAGTCCACACGACGGTCTCAGTTGGGTGTCCAAATGCTTTGCTGTGTCCATTGGAGCGGCAGGAAAATGCAAAGCTTCCTGGAGTTAAAATGCATAACAAATTTGAAGAGATAAATACAAAATTAACCTAGTGACACTGGCAAAGCCAATCAGTGTGACTGTCTGGCATTTAGTAGGTCTTTTGGCATATGTGTAGTAGTGTTTAGTACACAACAGACATGGATATTGAACTGGGAGAACACATTTGACTAGCATGTCGGGCTGCTTGAAGTCGCCAGTCTCATATCCCAATGGAACCTCTGTGTACCGTACCTACATTCTTGTATGCTGTCTCTGTACTATAGGCTATGTCTTGCTGTGCTGTGCCTTATGTGGTATTTAACAGTTGAAGCTCTCATGTAGTACAGATAAAGGTTCTGTATTATGTGGTACATTGGACCATGTCTAGTGTCGTGAATCCTCGCTCTGTTGGTCAGCTTATCTGGTGCAGAAGTTTCAATTACTGAGGTGTTGCCTAGCTACTGTGTTTGATACCTAGTTCAGTAATTGACCTCTAGAAGGCTCTGATATGCATACTTCTAAGGTTTTCCTTCAATTTACTTTGTTTATTAGCACATGAATTGATTCAGAGAATTTCTGATTCTACGCAGTCAGTCAATGAATGCTTAGCTCTACTGTCATCATTTTTGGGGTTGATGAATTTTTCATGCACAGATGTCACCATACGAACGTAGGCCGATCTGACATTTTATTCAGTATGTAATACAATTTTAGTAACCCCTGCCCCCAAATGCTCGGTGATTATTAGCTTCATTATTGCCATATATTCCATTGTATGTGAGTAGGGTAATACGTAGATTACTTTAGTGGTGCATGTTTTGATTCATCATTCATCTAATTAATGTATTCCAAAGAAATCTACTGCCCGTGTAGGCTATCTACCTCAGCCATTAGCTAGGCCTTCGGGATGTCTCTCTTTCGTGCCCACATTGCTTCCTTACTGATGTCATACTTCTCCTTGCCCATGCTTTCTCTGTTCTTCCTCTTCTTTCCTAACTTGCTGTTCACATGGGCGTTGATTCTGTGTGGGAACACCTTCGTGCATGGGTTCTCCTTTTCTATCGACATACTACATGCCCCTTGCTCTTTCCTCTGTGATATCGTTCCGCTCGGAAACAGAGGCTTAAACTTCTTAACTAACTATAACTATAAAGAAATCTACTATCAATTACTTTCACTTACATAGCCTACTGAGTGTTGTCATTCATGTGGAGTCTATTGCCCAGACCACATCATATAATCAATCACACGATTAACTCATGAGTGAACATTCAGCTGCATATCATCCCGGTGTACTCAGAAAGAAGTAGGTTGCATAGATATGATAGCATGAATGATGTGCAAGTTAAATGTCCACGCATAAGTTAATTGTGCGATGGTATAATTTGGTCCCATCATATGACCTGTACTGGTTGGGTGGCGAATGTTATCCCCTTCTGTGATTCTGTAACATGTGCTTGTATTCTTATCGTTTTATGAAAGTACTACTTACTAGAATGTTTATTGATGTTAATTTGTTTGGTTAACTGTTCATTGCAGTTGTTGATTGGCACGGTTACTGTCAGCTGGGATTTAATCAGCTGGTGTATGTAACTAATTACTCGCTTCTGTTATTATTTTTGCTTACTGATTTCATGGGTGTCCTCTGATTAAGTGTCTAGCTGTTGCCTTTGTGCTGCATAATTACTTTCTGATATGTTGGGCATGGCACGTTTCATTTCAGAATAAATGATTATCAATATTTTAGCTATGCAGTACATAAATCACTGAGGTGCTTTTTGGAACCTCAAAGAATTACAGTACATACGGAATATCCTGTCCTCGTATCCAACAATTGTAGGTAGCTATTTCAGTAGCCACATGTTCTATAACTCATTTGAAAGTGTATTGACAACTGAAGGGTTTGTTAAGCATCTATAACAGTCTCAAAATACCTAACTAAATAGTTTAGGCCCAAGAGAACCATATAGCATAATCATGTTTTTAATCATGTTATTCATTTCAAACTTGATTCCTACTTGTCACTTAAATAGTGCAGGTCCTGCAAAAATGAAATTTAGTCACGTTTTTGTTCGGCTAGTACAAAACTTTATAATGGGGCATGTTTTAAATAGTCCTAGTGCTATTAAAATGACAATTTTCAACTGGTGTTAGTACAAAAATTTGTATTAAGTTCTGTTGTAAATAGTGCTAGTCTTGCAACAAAAATGATGTTTAATGGGGACACTGACGAGTTGCTGATGTTAAGACTAAGAATTTCACCTTGCAGCAGAGGTTGCATTATCCATAGTTTTGCATTAATATATCTGTTACTCAGGATGTCATTGGAGTCTATGGTGTGCACGAGGTGCAGTGAAGGCTTCGAACCTCAGGAGAAGATTGTCAACTCCAATGGTCAACTGTGGCACACCCAGTGCTTTGTGTAAGTATATTTAGAGAGCGTCGTCCTTCATTAAGTAAGGTTTGCCATCTATTGCAATGGACTGTTTTCTTAGTAGCTCCAGTAGGCTAGGTTAAAAGGATTCACCATTAGGCCCTGGGTAACAAAGCTAGCTTAAGGAATCCCACTGTTACGTCCCTATGCAGGATTCTTGTTAATTTCTTATCAGACACTCTTATTAGGCTGTGAAATATTACGCAAAAAACTGTGCTGAATCTTCACTTATCATTATTTCAGTACAACTTGAGTGGGAATGATGCACTGCAACTGATAGCTTTATTGAGAACAAGACGTGAGCGCTCTTTGTTTCAATTCTGCTGAGCACCGAGTTCCTTGCTTCCATTCAATGACGTGCGTCAAATCAAATTTCTCGAAATTTAATTGGCAATCCAGCATCAGTGAAAACTGGGAGTGCTCCCTGCATATCATTGATACACGTGATTACTTCATTCAAATTAAAGTAGTACAGTTAGTACAATAGGTACGGTACGTAATGAATATGCTGCTTCCAGATACAGCTACTCTAATTTTCTCGGAGGATCTACCTTCTCTCCATCATCTTTATGCAGGGTGTCTACTAGGTCATAAAAGTCATAAAAAGTAATAAAAACTGGTTGGTCATAAAAAAAGTCATAAAAAGTAATAAAATTCACTCACAGGTCATAATTTTTTTTTTGCCAATCATCTGATGATTGGAATTGATGGATATTTT
>LQNS02278089.1:1483700-1506289 GCA_001587735.2 Parhyale hawaiensis | reverse complement strand
GCTGCTCAGCGAGCACAATACCTTGGACCTGTAAACTCCCCCTCGGATGTTCTCATCGGAGGGGCTGCGACACTCCACGGCCCATTGCATCGATTTCTCCTTTCTCTTCACATTCTACATCTCATTTAAAACAATAATGACCTACGGAACCTTTGAATTAAGGTATAACTAAAAAACAACTCAAGTCATTATTACTTCTACCATTAAATTTACTGTAGTGTAAGACCCCACTATCCCATAACGTTGTGGTTCCGGCCATATAACCGAGTAATTTCTTCATCTTAGATCGCTATTGATCGTCTCCGATTCGGAAATAGCGGACAATACCAATATAATAATAATAATAATCTAAATTTATGTCTCATGACTTCACTTGTCGCATTCCAATCTTACAGGTTTCTGTTACGACAATAATGAATTTTCACTCTATTCCCCAGTGGTGACGGCGATGAACAAGGCCTGGTGCATTCACCACTTCGCCTGCTCGCACTGTGACGTCAAGATGACTCAGAAGTCCAAGTTCTACGAATTTGACTTGAAACCCGTAAGTATTCTTGTTGCATCTAACTTTAGCTGGGCTATTCCAAGACCTACCTTGATTAGACTCCCATTGTAACAGTTACTTGACTGTTAAAAACAACATTTACCGTATACGCCAAGCTGCAAGAGATTTGAGTGTTGGGGAACAGCTTCTTTTATGGTCCTCGTTTCTACCTCAATACTATATATCCTTTGTTTTTTTCCTTCTTTGATCGTTGTTGTACTTGAACAGGGAGGCTTCAACTCGACAATGTATATGATAGCAATAAAGAGACCTCGATTTGTACAGTGCGAAACCTTAGTGGTAAAGAGTGCGCCTGCGCATATGCTGTATGCAATCGCCAGTGCTTTCACTGCCTGTCTGTATCTACAGGTGTGCAAGAAGTGCTATGAGAAAATGCCTCAGGAGCTCAAGAAGAGACTCAAGAAGCATCACGACACACAAGCTAGGGGCGGCAAACCCGCTGTCTAAAGTGTCTTCAGACCTACTACCGCCTGCCAACATACGGACTGTCATACTGCTGTACTTACTTGCAGCCTGAATCTGTTACTTCACATCTAATTTACCAATGTGTGCAGCAACAATAGGCTTTCCGCTAAAACTGCGCATGTTTTGGAGGCCCTGCGAAGACTGCAACAAAGGGGACTTGTCAAGTTGCTAAGGTCTTTGGCAGTGACCCATTCTTGTTAAAAAACAATAACATTTTTTAAAGAAATTCATCATTGTTCTTAAGTACATCATGGAAAGTTGTCAAGTGAAGTGTAAAGGAGAGGCTTTCGGTTATTGGGCCAAGGCGTGAAGGCCGTAATCGTTTTTATACAAAATACTTTGCCCTCCGTATTCGGTGTTTATATTTCTTAACAAAAATAATTGCGTTACTTGAAGCGAGTGTATTAACAATAATCCCAACTTAAATAAAAGTAAAACGAGCACTGCTAGAAAGATGTGTTTCGGCTGCAGAAGTTTCTCATCTGTGTATGTCCAGGCAAGTGACTATTCTCTTAACTTATTCTATTCTCAATTTTTCAACTAATTCCCTTAATATTTCCCCTCTCTCAGCCACTTCAACCACTGCCTTTGTAGTTATATTTTACTGTA
Organism: Parhyale hawaiensis; assembly: GCA_001587735.2. Classification (NCBI taxonomy): domain Eukaryota; kingdom Metazoa; phylum Arthropoda; class Malacostraca; order Amphipoda; family Hyalidae; genus Parhyale; species Parhyale hawaiensis. The sequence goes on along the minus strand of LQNS02278089.1, from coordinate 1,504,650 downwards.
TTTAAAGCTCATTTATGTCCAGAAACCAAGTATATACTAGATATTAACATTGTATAAAAATTTGTTCATGCAAAGCCGACATTTCGGGCTTGGCTCAACCACAAAATGTGTTCTGCATTTCGTGTTTCTTTTCTATCTGCTTTGACCGTATAATTACCAAGCTATTTTTATCCTACCTAACCGTTACATATTCATTTTTCCTAGTAAATAGGCCTAGTCTGTTGCAGTGTTAGCTTAAGTATTAATGCTCCTGGTTGTTATTTTGCTTTCATATACACAGCGTTCTTTTCTATTTTTAGTTTTCCTGCTGACACTTGTCTTCTTTTCCGACTCGTTCCCATGTTTAATAATCTTACCAGTTTTTCGTCTGACATGCTACACGACCCTTTTTCTCTCGTCAAATCCCGTTCCTCCCGGCAGAATTAAACTATTATATTTACACGTAATATTAATGTAATCTCGTTTTCATGATAGACGTTGGGTATTTGAACCCTTCTGATGGTAATGAAACTATTCACTATTGTTTCATATGGTAATGGCATTGCTTGTGAGCCAATATCAATCCTATTGACGAAATTCGTTAGTACCAGTTTGTTCTACCCTGCTACAAAACTTCTTTCCCTCGTAAGAAATAATTAAACAACCCTTGTTGTAACAATGTAACACAGCTTGGTTAACATATTATTTAAGCTTCTATCACCAAGTGACCCTTTCGCTTTTGATATCTCTGGAGACTTACATCATGCTTAGCTTCTCAATAGCACCACTGTGTATTTCTTTTTCTCGGGGAATTTCATGTTGATTTTTGTCAACTTATTGAAGTAAATTAAAAAAAAAAAAAACTGAACAAATAGAGGACTTTTGAAAACCAACTGTCTGCGATCTGTTAGATATTTGCTTCTGCAAGATTAAAGTTACTGTAAGTAAATGGATAAGCATCAGCCGTAGAAGTAGCATTGTCTGTAATTTGCCCAAATAGGCACAGTGGGCGTTGACCTTTACTATCCAAAAGAACTACGGTATTCGGTCACGTTTTACCTACTGCTAATTGTACAAGACGCTTAAAATAGAGGTAACAAGTTGAAACAGCCAAACATTGTGCATATGTACATCTTACTTAAAGCCATATATAGTATTTACTATTGCAGCCTTAAACGCCAAATATTCCCCAGTTAAAGACGTTACATTAGTTCTGTTCTTAAAGAAAAAAATTGATGCTCAGTTGAGGCCTAAATCGGTTAATGAAAGAAGGCCCTAGAAATCTCAAATGGGAGCCACAAAAGCGAGTTGACCTTCTCCGTGCGAATTGAGATATCACCACGGAGCCTAACTCAATAGTTCGTAAAGGGAGGTTTACGAGTGAAGAGTCGCCCTAAGTTGCTCAGAACTTGACTAACCCTATTTCATTAGGTTGCACTACCTCCCTACTAACACTTTCGTCCCGTAGGAATACAATACGACGAAGCAAAAATAACAGAAGCTGGTGAAAATAGGGGTAAGGGTGTGCCTCCCCAAAATTCCTCCCTGCGCACTGCCAAAGATGTTGTAAAGGAAATTAATTTTCATCATATTGGCGGGATGAAATACAGCATGAACAATTAGTTGCTGTGAATTAAGAGCTGTTGTAAGAAGTGTGCGCTTTAAACCTCGAAAATTCTATAAGCTTGAAACTCTATTTTTTTTTTCTTTTTGCAGTTAGTGTCTGTGTGTACAGAGTGAGTAGTCTTTGTCTCGTCTTTACGGAAATCATTCTCTCCGACTCAAAAAGTGAATCGTCGATGTCATACTTGTGAACGGTTACTGATCATGAAATTTTACCACCTAATCATATAGCAAGAGCGCTTATCACTACATGTGGTCTGCTTGGGAACATACAGCCCAGGAGTCTATTATGTTAATGCGCAGGCATTCGTCAGGACTTGTGGGAAGTTCAAAAGTGTTGCGCTATTGCAAGAAGAGGACGGTTTTTTAGTCGCTTTAGCTTACACATTGCAGTATGTGAATTAAATTATTGAGCCTATCGTTTTTCGAAGCCTTGAATCTTTGTGAACATGGGCATCACAATAACATCGGTCTACATCACATTCTGACCCTATTGCTGATCTGGCTACAACTACCGCCAGTCATTAGTTCATTTCATCACATTCATTAATGTGAAGTGAGGATCATAAGAACTTTCTTCACACATGACAAATGTAGTAAACTAGTTAAGAGCTTATGTCTGTTACCTGTGTTGTGCCTAACAAACTTTAGTGTTGTAAGTGTATTGCCTTAACTTTATTAATGCATTTAATGCCTTAATTAGCCTAGTCTTCGTACTAATATATGCCTTATTGTTTGAAAGCTTACTGTTTTAAGCGCTACCTCTCGATTGAAAGCCGTCTTGCGTAAGGTGTTATGAATCTAAAAGTTGAGTGAAAACTACCTCGCCTTTGGTACATCTGTCTCTGAAATTATTTTTAATATTTCTATCGCTGTTGAACGTACTGATTAGTTTATTTTGCTTAATGACAACTTGATATTTCGTGCAATACTGCGACTCTGCAGGGCATATTTTCTGTCACGTATAGCAGTTATTCTCGGTGCATAGCACAGAAAAACTCAGTGGTTCATTTCTCTCTTGATGGGTTTTCAAGTGTGGGGTAAATTGTCACATCATTGCAATAACATCTGTTTAGTTTCCACAGTATACACTGCTATTTCTTGATTGTAACATCTCTGTTGTTTATGCTGCATGTGAAAACAAAAGTTACGAATTGCAAATGAGATTGTTTTGTGGTAGTAGCCAGACTACTTTGTAGCGTTGTCATTTGCTTATTATGTGTATTGTTTCAATTTTACACGACCCCTGTCAATATGCGAGCTTCCATTGCATTCTTAAATTTCTCTTGTGTACCTATGTTTTAAATTTTTGTGGACCATCTTTCTCAAAATTTTATAATTACGGTAGGCAATCGTTATTCTACTGGATATTTGGTTGGTGAGTTTCCGACTCGGACTTCTGGTCCCTAAAAGTGTCTGACTCTGCACATTTCGTGTTGCAAAATAGCATATCCTTGCATGAATAAGGTTACAACGGTGTTGCATCTACTCTCACGGAGTCTGTACTGGTGCGAGAAAGTTAATTTCTGTTCCCCTCATTCGTAAATCTTTCACAGTTCACCAAATGCTGGTTCTGAACTTCATGAGATAATATAGTGTGCCGCGCTGATATATATTTAAAGAAGCCACGTGTTTTATTCAAGCAAAGCACATAGCTACATCCCTTAGCGCAGGTCGCTAGGCAGTAAGATAGCTCTCCATATGAGGATGATATAACTATTTACGACTAGGAGAGAACACATCCGCCTTAAGCCTTCTTTTTACTTTTTTACTAATCTAAAATTAATTCTTGCTACTATATCAAGTTTTTTTTAAACTATTCTCGAGTACAAAGTTTTGTAACTACATAGTTATTATTCCAGAATAGTTTTAAATACACTTTGTATAGCAAGAAGAAATGAATTTAAATATGTAAAAAAGTAAAATGGAAGTTAAGCAACGAGCTAGTCCCAACTGATCTTTAGCTGCATTTTGCTCGACACCTGCTGGCTAAAAAAAAAAAAAAAATATCCAGCTGCCCGTCTTCCAATCTACACAATTAGTCTGCACTGGGAAACACAAAAGAGAGTAGACAGGCTTTGTTAGATTTCACTTTTCTATCGCGTTGCTGTCTGTGTGCCGTTATAAAAGAGTAATAACTAGTACTATAGGTATAAGACGGACATTGAAGTACGGTTATCTGCCCCTGTCTAAATTTAAGAATAATGTTGCTTTCTCTCGAATACTAAGTGTTTAATGATACATTTAAAATGTCTAATGTTTATTCTAATAAAAAAGAAAGTAACCCCAAGGCATGCTTAATTTTCCTGGAAACTAAGCATAGTAACTTTCGTGGTATTACTCTAGAGCGACCTTGGAGGATGCACAATGACAAACAGTTGACACTCTCAATGCTGACTGACAATATCGCCGCTCTTGCAAGGTAATGAGAAGATTCTACCTGAGAATTGGGACTAACATCCAGCACTACATCGTGAGCCACATCCCACTAGCAGAGTTAATTGTAACAACTCCACATACGGTACGTCACGTTCAGCATATGCAATAAAATCAGGAACTACTCAGCATGAACGAAATAGTGTGACAAACCTTTGAATTAAAAATACTTTACGCCAGACTGAAGACTTTTGTTCTGTCTAGCAAACAGCGGGTTGAACTGAGAATTGTATTTCTGTTTCACTGCTGAAGGCTCACGTGGAGGAGTAGTTTCATCAGGCTTCTGACCAGCTAGCAAACGATCCGCCCTTCGTCTCTCCAGTGCTTCTCGAGCGAGCCTTTCTTGCCGCAGCTTGGCCAGCATCTCTTGTTGCTGCTCACGGTCGTCTCGCTCAGCATCGGTGTCAGTTGTGTACGCATCAGAAGAGGGAGATGACCCCGAACTAGCCTCACTCGCTTCTCTTGAACTGCACTGTTTACGATTTGATTTAGATTTGCGACATCGTTCCTCTCTGGATGACTTTGAATGTTTCGATTTTTTCTTTTCGCTTTTTGACTTTTTCTTATGCCTCTCATCGTCAGTGCTGCTTTCAGTCCGCTTTCTCTTCGTCACAGTTGAGGCGTCTCTGCTCTTTCTTCTTTTGTGCTTCTTTTCTTTCTTTAATTTTTTCTTCGCGTTACTTTTGGAACAAGCTTCAATTCTCTCATCCAATTCTCTTCGCTTTCTAAGAAGCTTTTTCAGTTTTTTCCTTTTCTTATGAGACGAAGAGTGACCCTTTTCACTGCAAGAATCAATTCTGTCCGGGACTGAATCACTGTTATGGATTTGGTTAGCTGGACATAAGTCATGAGACCCACCTGGGTCAGTTGCAGATTTTGTTTTCTTCCACCCTGTATACTTAATTATATCATGCAATGGATCAAGTGCAGCTTTGTACTTGAGCCCCACCTCCACAGGTTCCCCAGTGTCATTGCTGGTACTTTCTTTGGTATCATTATTTCCTGCATTCCAAAGAGATGACACACACCGGCTGGAGTCGTGGTACCACTCCTTGCCTTTTGTGGCTTCCAGGGAATCTTGGCCTAAGTACGTCAGAAGACCAATTTGTTTTTCGTACTTTTCCTTCTCTGCTTTCTCCTCAGCTTCATGTTCTTTGTTACTGAGGGCGTTTGTTGAACTGATGCCTGTCTCTAAGTCCTTGAAAAAATTTATGTTTCCAGTCGAGGTAAAGATGTCAGCTGAAGGCTTGCTGATTTGTAAGCTGAAGGCATCTACATTTCTGTCGGACTGTGATTCTTCTTTCTCTTTGGCAGTTGAAGAATCGGTCACTTCAGTAGGCGCATCAGACGTACCTGCGCCGATGAAATTGATCTGCTGCACACCACTGGTTCCCCTGGCCCTTTGTCGAAGCAACGCTGTTCTGGCTTCTTGCTCCTGAAAATGACAGAAATTGTTTAGTTATAAGGCGCGCAACGCCTCAGCTAGGACTATTTGTGGTCGGCGGCAGCTGTAACTTCCCTAAACCTAAATGGGCACTTACTTATCTGCAGCCCTCAGGGGTAGCTATATTCTGGCGGGCCCTTTCCTTGCCACAATACATTTGGGCCTCACGACCCCAAAGATCCCGAGTGCCTTCTCCACAGGAGATGTTGTAGCTTGCCGCAGTTCCTGCTGACGAGGTTAATTTTGTAAAGTTAGGTAGGCTCTCAATACTTCCCCTTCTGTTTCAGAAGGTGGGCCGCTGATTGAGGTGACCGACTTATTCCCGCTAGACTTCTACCTTCTTATTTTTCGTTTCCTTCCCCTATGCGGCGCGGCATAGCTGAGCGAAAGCGTTCAGCCGTGCCCGGGGGTGGGAAACTCAGCGATGCACAACTTGCGCCTTTTTTTCATGTTAGTAGCGCACTGATCACTTAGAATCTGATACCTACTGGCAAAAAAGCCGAGACAAAAATAATTGGTATTAGGTATTATAAGAACATTTAAGCCTCCCTAAATAAGTACTAAGCTCTTCTACGAGAGGAAAAGAAAGGAGCATATACGGTAGGCCTAGTATGTCGATATAAAAACGAGGAACCCATGCACGAAGGTGTTCCCACACAGGATCAATGCGCATGGGAACATCAAGTCAGAAAAGAAGAGGAAGAACAGGCAACAGTAAGATCAGTAGGAGCATGAAAGTGGAAGGAAGCAAAGTGGGCACGGAAGACAGATGTCCCGAAGGCGTAACTAATGGCTAAGGTAACCTACACAAACCCCCTAAGGGCACTACTCCCCATAACATAGGATGGGCGAACCTAACTACCTAACCCTATGGCCCATCCTATGCCCCAGGAGGGGATAAAAATCATTGATAATTTAAAACCAGACATAGCTACCTAGCGTCCTAGTGGCACACGAGCCTGTGTTAAACCACAGGAATAGTTCGGCGCGATATGTACATTGTGTATACATGAACTGCATTTTATTATATAATGGCGAAAGTAGTGTTTACTTGAGTTTTTTCCTAAAAAGTGAGTTGTCTTGAGAGCAGTCCTGCTCAGTGATTGACAAAGGAAATTAATTGCGCCTTACTCCTGAATCGCCGTACTGCGTCTGGGTTGGTAAAACAATGAATCTAATAATAATATAGACATTACCGGTCTGTCCCTGATGCGCTAGTAAAATTTTTTACTACTATCTGCAGGACGAACCAGTGCACATGGGCTTCTAGTTGGAGTCGGCAGTCAAGGCAAATTTTAACTTGACGTCTAAAAGGATGTTCTTCATACATTTTACACAGGTACAGCTTCTAGACAAGTTATCAATTACTACCTTGCTTTATGTTGTGTTGTACCATAAGTTCTGTCCGCCACAGCATCTCAACTCCAGCGCATCGCTGAGCTTCCCTATCAAACTGCAGTGTGGTTGTAGCAAGAATTATATGTGGCGTGTTTATATACCGTAGCTATATAATAAATGTTTCAGCACTTTATTCACACAATACAATGACTACATAGATTTAAATTTTAAAATATTTTTTTCTCACCAAATTTCTAATACTCGTCTTATTCCAGCATGCAATTTTATTCCCACTTTGTCTGACGACTCTTTTTCAAAATTGGCACCTTCAATTGCATGATCAAATGCTCAGTAGAAAAAAGAAATATGAGCAGATAAATAAAGAGTCATTCCAGTCACAAGAGAAAACTAATTTTGGCATATAGCTAGGTCTGAGGTTCTGCAACACAATTAAATTAGGTAGCTAGGTATCATACAGTAAAACTAAAAAAAAGCACCATCGCTGTTGCTACATCATTCATCAAAATTAGCATAATGATACAGCGAACAACTTGTAGCAAAAAGTACAGAACGTCAAGTGGGTACATAAAGCCTGACACATTGCTAATCTACACTTATGAAGTAAATGATGTGAAATGGATATAGCTATGACAAATGATCAACTAATTCTACCGCATGAGCAGTATTAACAATGCTCCTTCAGTCCATTCCCTTGCTGTTTCCACTGCCCTGTTGTTTGTGACGATGTTATATTGGACAACCACTGTAGGGACTCTGAACCATGCAGGTACCGTATCTGTGGTTATATAAAGTCAAGTATATGGGCCTGCTGTTCAGGTTCTGTGCGAGGTGTGCTGGAGTGCGCATATTTCAGCTGTTGCCATTTCAAGAGTGTTAGAGCTTGTTTCTTGGTGTGGTGTAGAGGTTGACCGACTGCTACCTAGGTATATTCCAGTGAGGGTGAGATAGTGCTCCATGGAAGGTGAAACCGCCACGGCAGCTCCAGGGGGAGCTTTCACAGGTATGGATTAAGTATAAGAAGATACGGTCCTTGTATGACAACAAGAGCCGGGAAGCAGCAGATATGCAATCAAGAATGTTGAATATCATCAGGAGCAGACCCCACTTTGAGGCGGGTTTTGTCGGTCGGCTGAGTGTTGCATCTGAAATCATTCATGGACATATACTGAAAATCCAATATAATAATATTCTTAAAATGAAGAGAGAGAGCCTGAGGAGTAGCTCCACTGCAGTCACCGGAGGGTCTAGTCGAAGATCCTGGGACAATGGCTGACGTTTTGGCACGTAGTGTTGCATCTGTGTTCGTTCGAGAAGAGCCGCCAACCTCCTATCAGTTGCATAACGGAGGGATGGAACTTTTCCATGTAGATGAGGAGTGAGTTTGGAATGAAGTCCTATTTTAATGTGAGGTCTTGTGTAGGATCTGATGGGATCCATCCACAATTTTCACGGTTTGCTTGGTGTTAATTTCACTGTATCACTCGTTTTTCTGTTCAGTAAGTCTCTGTCCTCAGGTGTGCTGCCTCGAGAGTGGCTGGAGTCCAAAAATGTGCCACTCTCTAACAGTGGTTGAAGCTATCATCACCTCATTACCGACCTTTGAGCCTAACCTCAGTCTGCTGCAAAGTGTTAGAAAGAACTGTGGTCTGTGAGTTGGAGTGGTATCTCGAGTCCATCACTCATCACTTTGAGTACAGACATGCAAGGTCTACTGAAGACCATTTGTTGTCTGTAGGACTATATTGTGTTGTTGCTGATTTTATAGATGGAGGTTGGGTGGTGGAAGTCGTGTTCTGCATTTCTTGAAGGCTTTTGATACGGTATCACGTGCTGGGTTGCTTGTGAAGCTTTGGTCTTTGTACGTCCACCCTGTCATAGATGGATGGAGGACTTCCTAAACGGTCGCTACATGTGCGTGTGTGGATGGCGTTGATAGTGGTGAGATGGAGGGTTTTGAGAGCTGTTCTCCCAGAGACTGCTTTCGGAATAGGTCCAGCACTGTTTCTTAAGTATGTGAACCACAATGTCCATGGAACCTCCAGTAATCATGTAGCATTACATGCTGTATCTGCAATTTAGAGCTGATGATATGAGACAAGGTGTGGGCACTTTACAAGGAGACTTTGATTCTATCAACGAAGTTGATATATCATGGAACCTCATGTTAAATTCCACTAAATGTGTAGTGAGGAGGTTATCTTTGAGATATTCTCGTAATGATGAGCACGTAATTACATTGAGTAACCATTTGGGGAATGCAGTCCTGCCATCTATAAAACCCCAAGGAGACCTGGGAGTAATACTGTACGATATGTTGCTCTTCCAGACTTCCATGCTCATGCGAGGCTTGAGGCTGGTAGGGCATCAACCTTAGCAAGTAACCTTTTGCGATCTACAGTGAATAAAGGTAGAGAGTATAAGTTAGTTAATATGTAGGTAGCTAATGAGTATCAGACCCATCTTGGATTATGTATCATGTGTTTCGAATGTGGGTTATCGGACTGATCTGACGTTGTTGGAGTCTGTACAACGAATATGGACAAGGAAAATTGAAGAATAATATGGTTTGAATTATGGTGACAGATTGAGAAGGCTGGAGGTATAGGTACTATATGAAAAGGGTAAATACATACTATATTGTGTAACGACTTGGTCAAGGAGACTACCATTGGAAAATATTGTGCTCAGGAAGTGATGTGAGAGAATTAGTTGGATCGTTTGTCTGTGCCCCAGATCAGTGCTTGAGAGGTCATAGAATGCAGATTTTTTTCATGTGACGTGAGTGGAACCCGTTGCCGGTGGAAGTTGTATTAAGAAACAGAGTCTGTAGTTGTAAAAGTTGCTCATCTTGATGAGCAGTTGTATGATTTTACTGATTTGTAATACTGAGTGAGCACTACACTGGATGACCTGCTAAGTGGAGTGAGCAGTTTTGTGGTGGGCTCGATGGGTGGCACTGGTGTGGAGTTGTTCTTGAAGAGAGTTGCTGTGGTGTTGGGTGTGCAACTGCGGCAGAGAGTTAGCTACGCAATCAAGATTATGCTCTCAGCTGTGGTGGCGCTTACCCGGGTTGCGGAGTTGGGGGATTTGAGAGGGAGTCGGAGGATTTGAGAGGGAGTCGGAATCTCACTTGCTCTAGGAGTCGGAGTCACAATTTTTAGTCCTGCTCCGACTCCGGGATCCCATTAATAAACAAATATAAAATATAAATTTTCAGTCACAAATTAAAAATATGTAAATGTGGATATTTTTTTGCACATTTCTCTTTCAGCTACAGCTATAGCTACCAAGTATTTTCCTATTCCATATGATGAGGCCATTGTGAAAATGTTGGGTAGAACTTTCGCACTTTGTACAATATGTGAGGGGGGGCAAAATGATCAATTTTAGACCGATTGTTCTGAAATTTGCATAATAGGCCTATATGTATTTTTGAAAAAGAAAGACATTTTGCTCCTACAAATTTTTTGATATAGGCCTTCCTTTTTCAGATAATGGGAAATTATAAATACAGCTGCAGATATGCATTTTTTCTAAGTTTCAAAGGAATAGAACTCAATGAGTTTTTATGATAAAAAAAAACAATGACAGTTTTGGAATCCTTGAAACAGTTTGGACATTAAATTGAGGACATCAGGACATTAAGAAAAAAAATTTGGTAAAACTTTTGCACCTGGTACATTATATGAGGGGGAAGGCAAAATACTCAATTTTCTAACGATTATTCTGAAATTTGCATAGTGTATGTATTTTTGAAAAAGAAACACATTTTACTCCCACGATTTTTTATTAAGGCCTTAGTTTTTGAGATAATGGAAATATATATCCATATATACCCATGCATTTTTTTCTAAATTTCAATGAAATAGAACTCAACGAGTTTTCATGCTACAATAAAACAATGACAGTTTTAGAATCCTTGAAGCATTCCTAAGAAAACTATACAGCAGGATTTTTCATTTTAGCCCTTTTTTTCAATGCAGCCCCAAACCGATTTTCCCACTATATTCTAGTTAGGTAGTGATTGGAAAGAATAGAAAATGGAGGGGGCAGCTCAGTAGTTTTGTTAAGAATATTTCAAGGATTCCAAAACTGTCATTGTTTTTATTGTAGCATGAAAACTCATTGAGTTCTATTCCTTTGAAATTTGGAAAATATGCATAGGTACCTATATCTTTATAGGCTACTGTATATACTTCCATTATCTCAGAAACTAAATCCTAAATCAAAGAAATTGTAGGAGTAAAATGGGTTTCTTTTTCAAAAATACATACACTGTGTAAATTTCAGAACAATCGGTAGAAAACTGAGTATTTTGCCCCCCCCTCCCATGCCCCCTCTCACATAATGTACCAGGTGCAAAAGTTTTACCAAAAGTTGTTTAATGTCCTCATGTCCTCCCTTTAATATCCCTAATGATACAAAATATCATTGTACATCGACAATACAACTACCTGTAGCATCTTTAACTTGATAGGTGTTTATAGTACTGTACTAGCAAAAATTATTTGGACATGTTTTATGTTTACATCAAATATCTACTTACTAGTTGGACTTAGGAGTCAGAGTCGGAAAATCTTGAGGACCAGGAGTCGGAGTCGGACCTTGAACCCTCCGACTCCGCAACCCTGGCGCTTACCCAGTGCTGCTGCTGCTGCTACATAGGCTATATATCTAACATATGGCATCTATATTATGTTAGTTTTTTTTTTCATCTATAGGCCTATTATGTTAGTTTTTTTTTTTCTCCGGGGCCTGACGCTTCTTATCTTGAGAATGCCCTGGCTGTGAGGGGCGGCAGGAGGGAGTGACTGTGTGAGTTTGTTGATCATTTTGATAGCTATAAGCACATATTTCAATCTCTCTATTTGGTCTTGTGCTGGGTCTTTATATTGGAGGTTGGTGAGCTCGATTGTGTTGGCACCACACTCGTTTAGCTATTAGGGCTCAAAAGGTGAATTACTTGGAGGTACTACTACATCAGAGGAATATGGTAATCACTTTTTCTGGGTTACTAGTGCAACACTGGTGACTAGTACACCGGTGGCCAGTGCAACACCGGTGACCCCAACACTCACAAATCGTGTTGCAATCATGACCCAAAAAGCTGTCATTGACATTTGCAACATGGGTTGAGGTGAAGCAGGAATAATGCTCACAAACATCTACATCAAATACTGGAACAAACGAATAGCAAGTAAATTCAGGATCCTACAGTACCTATATCATTAAGTTGACACACATTTGAGAATTCATAGATAAAATTACCATTAATGCAGAATTTCAATGTTGTTAAGATTACACTGCTGGTCAACAAGTGGCATTTTCACAAACACATATGAGATTACAGTAACTATTTTCCATGTTACAGTAGCCAAACTCCTCTGATGTAATCAAGTGGATAAGACATGTATTGCACTGAACTCACTGCTAGTTTGATACGTCTCTCCCTTTCCTTTTCTTCTTCTGCAGCTTTTGCTTCATCTCGTCTGACTCTAGCAATGTTGTCCTTGGTACGAACATGCCACCTGTAATTCATAAATTTAGAATATTAACGAGTAGATGGACATGCCACCAGTAATAATGAAATTTATATGCTTAAACTACCGATGATATGGCAATTGGCAGTGCTTCATAAATTTACACTTAAACAATTGACCTAGGTATTGACTAGAGAGGCCATACTGGTAGGGCTGTAGCTGGGCATGTTAAAGATCAATCTATAGAGTTATGCTACATGTAGCTAATTTATAAATTAGCTTGGCACTATAATGCATATTATGAAACTATTTTTGAGGTTTTTGTTTCTAACTTCCTACTTGCAATTTTTGTAACAAACTTGGTGTCAAGTTGTGGTTCTGAACGAGGGCTATGAAATGGTATATAAGGTAATATTCCAGCTTTTAGTTATAGCTGGTAATAGAAAACAAGCAGGCATCCCATAATGACCCCCATGGTAGGATCTTTGAAACACATGCTAAAAAAGTTCCAAAATAGGCTTTAAAATATTGTTTTTGGAAGTTCAAATGTTTAACATGATTAAGGATGATCTTTTTGTACTTCTTGGCTATATTAACTTGTCAGAAGCATCTTATGAAGTTAAATGCACCTATAAATAAGAATAAATTAGGTATGGTCGAGTCGTGTTTCTGAACTAATTTCTAAAAATTTTTCAACTTCATTCAACATAATTACTGCCTTTACAGGTCTGATTTGCAGTCAGATGTTATTGACAATTGATCACTGTTGGAAAATTGCCCAATACTCTGCAGTGATCGAGTGTTTGTGGCACTGCTGGATCTTCTGAATGATATTCTGAGAAACGTCTATCTGCAGTCCTGAAGGACAATTCTTTCTTTACACTTGTGAATCCTTATTAGCTTCATGTCCTTCTTGATGTAGCTAGCTAATTTCTTCACAAAGCAGGACTAATATAGGTTTATAATGCTGTGCCATATTAATTAATGTAGGTACCAAAGAGGTACAATTTTGCAGGTATCTACCTTGTAGTTCTACCTAGCTATACATAAATATATTAACACAATTACTACATGCATATACCATAGCATGTAAATATTTACCACCCGGAATGAAAATGGATGTTTCAGTCATTTTACACTAGCTACCAGTATATCAGACCTTATAACTGAAAAAATTTCAATAAACATGTTTTATTGAGTGTCCCATAATATTCCAAAAAAGTGTCCCATAATAGCTACCTAGTATTGTGGAAATGGCCGCACTTTCATTTAAAAGAGGGGGGATAAATTTTGAGTGTGGGTTACAGAGCTAATTCCTCCATAAATATACCTATAGCTAAAAATTTTAAGGTCTTTCACCTTCTAGCCTTCTCCCCAGACCTTAGCAAGGGAATACGAAAAACTCTTTTTTTTGTAGAATGCTTTTCTAATTTTGAAGTGAGGTAATTTGAATGCCTATATACTACGCTGAACAGATATTTATAATGTTGAAGCATATCGCATAATTTTTAAATAGTAGAAACTCCATATTCTTTGGTTTCTACACTCTTGAATACCTATGGATTGTGGAACAGCTGTCCCATCACACCTCAGTGTCCCAAATACTCCTGTGCTATGGTACTAAATGTGGTTAATGATTAGATATGTACATATAGCTACCTCCCACTTGTAATTCACAAATCTAGATGATTAACTTATATATTTATTCTCATTGTACCTGGCCACCAATATTTGTGACTGGGCTTAATTACTAGGTTGAATTTTGGCTACTTTGTTTGTACCTGTAAGCTTGTAAGCATATTTTGTGAACCCACTGTGTTCTTAATAAAAGCTAATTATTAATTATTATTATTATAGAATGACACACCATATGAACTAAGAAATTTACATAATTATATAATTCACAATAAAAAACATCAAGATATAGCTAGCAGTCTGTCTGCAAATTGCAGGAGCAATTTAGTGGAGGCTGATCAGTAGCTACCACTACAGAAAAATTAATAAAAACTCGCTTCCATGTATGTAAGTGCTCTCCAGACAGCAGAGCATGAGAGAAGATTTAAAATCTATAAATGTTGATGTTATTGCTGCATTTTTATGACCGCTCTAAGATCATGGTGATGCATTTGCATTTTTTCTTTATAGTTTCTCAACAGTTCTATCAACAATTTGCTTAAATGAGTAGATTACATAACTGTGATAACAGACTCTAAACAGAGTCATGCTCTTTGCAATGATTAAGCACACTGTGTAACATAGAGTGATCTCAGTTAAGATGAAAATAGGTAGCTATATGTGGAAATGCATTTGCAAAGATTTTGTGGACTTGAATAAGGTTTTACTGGTAGTTATGCCTTTTTCCATTACCTACCAAAGTTGTGATGACGTTTACGGTGACTTTGGTTCAAAAATTTTTTTAGCCACTAGCTACTACTAGCAGCATTCTAAAGCAACCCGTATTTCATATTAGGTTATCATTACTAGCCTAATACTACATACCTGGACCACCACACGCCCTCAGGAGTATAGGTATTCTGGCGGGCCCTTTTTCTGCCACAATATATTTGGGCCTCACGACCCCAAGGGTCCCTAGTGCCTTCTTCACAAAGGATGTGGCAGCTTGCCACAGTTCCTGCTGATGAGGTTAGTTTTGTAAAGTTAGGTAGGCTCTCAATACTTCCCACTCAGTTTTGGGAGGTAGGCCGCTGATCGAGGTGGCCGACCTATTCCCTCTGTATTTCTACTTTCGTGTTTTTTGTTTCCTTCCCCTGTGCGGCGTAGCTGAGAGAAAGTGTTCAGGTTGGAAATGTTAGCAATAGCGTAATTACCTAATAGCCAAACTAACCCCATTTTCAAACAATGAGCACCCTATAACTAGTTATATATTTCGCAACTCATGTTCAGTCATTGGCGAGCACAGTGACTGAATAGCTACTAATTTTGATAATAAATACATAAGTTTTGAAGCAGTGGCTGTGCTGCGCACATCAACATTCTGGGAGCCTCATTCATAAGGTAGGCTATCAAGATGTCCACATTGGTAGCAAACTAGCAATGCCAGGAAGGTATCACACTGGCATTTGATTATTACTCTCTGAGCCTCCCACATCAAGCAAGCTTAGCTTATGTGACTTGCATGAATTGGTTGCAAATATGTGCAGCATGGGGTGGGAGCGTTAGTCTCCGATCACTTTTTGCAAGAAAAAAAAATTTTGGCGGCTCATAGTTCCATGAAAATGACGATAACTCAGCACTGTTACATATCAAAAGAAAGAGCATGAATTGAACTTTCTTTTGAGAGTAAGTACCTTATTCTATGATTAATAGTTTTTTTGTTATAACGGTTAGAGTGGTCCGATTGGACACATTGGGTGAGCCAGTAACTCACATCAATTTTGACCGCCATTGCTCGGTAGAAAGGAAAAATAGAAAACATTGAGATTATTAAACAAAGCTATAGGAGCTGCTAGATAATTTTGTTTTCTAACATCTGAGTGATTTTCATATGGATCTGACTCCAAGAAATGGAGTTATGGCTTGTCCTACAACACAAACATGACCCCCCCCCCCAAAATGGTACAAAAGTCAACTGTTTGAGTAGCATATTTTTGGTTTGAACTTCTGTGTATTGCACCTTTCTTGGGCAACAAAATAAAATTTTTAGAAACATATTTCAAACTCCAGTTTAACTTTATTTTTGAGATATTTGCAAGACCATTTTTTCCAATCACCTTTCAACTTTGATCACATGAATTTTATGAAAAAACATGTTTGAGCAAGAACCATGCACTTAGAAGTCAAATCCGTGACTTGTTCATGCATGAAAACATATTAGCATGGCCTAGGATGTTATATTTTTGCCAGGGTATGACTGTTTCTTTGTTAGCTGCATAACTCAATAAGTTAGGGCAGCACCCCCGATGGGAACGTACGTTTCGCGTTTTTTTCTATGGTGGTACGATTCGTGACACGCACAGGCAGCTGATACCTTTTGCGCCGTGCATACCGACGCAATATACTATACGTGAAACGAAAAGGCAGCTGATACCTTCTGCGCCGTGCATACTGACGCAATATAGTTACTAGCTATACGTGACACGCACAAGCAGCTGGTACTTAATGCGCCGTTCATACTGACGCAATATAGCTACTATACGTGACACACACAGGCACCTGGTACCTAATGCGCCCTGCATACTGACGCGATATATGATGCACACGTTTAGGCAGCTGGTCCCTTATGCGCTGTGCATACTGACGCGATATACGACACACAAAATACAAAGCCAGCTGGTACCTTGTGCGCCATGCATACTGACATGTCATACAATGCACATGTTTAGGCAGCTGATACCTTATGCGCCGTGCACACTGACGCAATATACGAAACACAACATGCATAGACAGCTGGCATCTAGAGCGCCGTGCATATTGACGTAATATATGATACACAACACGCACAGGTAGCTGATATCTTATACACCTTTCAGTCGATCATTGCAGTTATCTAGCTGACCACTGTGGTCGATCAATATACCGCAATGTCCGACCAGTCGATCATTGCGTTTTCTGGTCTATCACGAAACCATAGTATCCGATCGGTCAATCATTGCGGTTATCTGATTGACCACTGTGGTCGATCACGAAACCAATATATCCGACCGGTTGATCACTGCGGTTTCTGTGGTCGACCAATCGACCACAGTGGTCGTTATGGTGATCTCAGACTAACGCCATCTTGAAACAAGAAAAGTACAAATGTTAGAATATGAAACCAACTGCTAAAAGGTGCATTAATTAACTACAATGAATTTTAGATTATCGTGGTTCAAAATAAATAATTTTGAACTATGATCGCAGACTAACGACTTGCATGCTTTTTGCCTGCAATGTGCGATTCCCCTCCCCCCGTAGGGGATGCTAAGTGGACTCATGAAAAAATTACCAGAAGGTAGTCCAATATGTGTACTACGATGTCAAACACTGATATCGCGACTTAAATGCAAGCAAACCCCTCAAAAAATTATTTTCCAGGAGTGGTAATTTTCATAATACCAAAAATGGGCACATTTTCATGCAATTTTCCCATTTAACCCTTAAATGCCTGATTTAATCATAGCACACCCGTAGAAATAACACTATTGGTATATGCTGCATATATGGCACGCTATGCATTTAAGGGTTAAAAAATTCCTAAACTTTGATTTGGGGAACCACAATTTACGACTTGCAGGACATATTAAGCATTTCTTTGGCCACAATTTGAGCCCTAGCTGATCGTTCTAGCATCAATAGTTTGTCTTGCAGCAGTTGTTTAATGGAGGGGTGTAAAAGAGATCGCAGACTAAGCCGGTGATGGCAGACTAACGCCTCTACCCTATTCTGGATGTGAACCAGTCGTGGCTCCTCAGTGCCAACTTTTGCAGTCTCGCACATAGGTTATGATACCAAAAAAGCTTTACGCAACACCAATAACCCATAACACTGTCAAGAAAGACCCATGAAAAAGCCATTAGCTAACAGCTGAGTTGAAGGCCTGTAGATCAACATTGCTCAGTGTAAAATGAGGCTACATATTCCAAACCAAAACAATCCAAGGTAGAAAACACCACTGGGCATGTAATTAGTTAAAGGCCTGTCTAGTTACATGTTAGTATTTTGAATGTATTCACTTGTGTGAAATAGAACTAAAAACAAAAAAAAACAGACCATATTTTTGCTATATCTAGGCTAAGGCAAAGTAACACATTCAGATGGATGGAAGAGTGAATGCATTGAAAATACTAATGTGAAGACAAACCTTACTTAATATTTACAAACCATGCAGAATAATTGTCAGTCTTAAACCTGTCTTAGCCTACGGAAGCTGTCGTAGCCTACTGTTTCAACCAGGTTCTTTCTTTTGTTTCCAACAGAACATTAAGTTCAGGGTAATGAACTCTTGTCTATGTCTCCAACAAGCACTGAAGGCTAAAACCCAACTGACTGACAAAAACTAGATTAACACACAATAAATGTCAAAATACAATGGCTTAATATATCAACATGATTACCTTTTCTTGGGAAGAATATTCATAATAATCTATTACTTTGAAAATGTAGTAAATTGACTAAACTTCCTTTTAAAAAATATCTCAACACATTATTCCTAACCTATGCCTTCTTCTTCTTTGGCAAAATTATGAGGAAGGTAGAGGATAATTATTATTAATAAATCACACCAGGCTGGCGACGTAAGAACGGAGAAACTCCATGAGGTTAACAAACCCCCATGCAACCAGCCCAACGGCTGGAGAAAACAAAAGAATGAAAAAAAGAAGATCCGAGTACAGAATAGCTCTGTGTACAGATCGTTATATTCATCAGTTCTTCCTATATATCCAGTGGGAATTCAAGTTTAGAAGAGCTCTTCTACATTTGCTTTATCCGGTGGGTTCTTTTCCAGTCCACCAAGCAGAATTGCCGTTGTAAAGTTGGAGACTCTATGAACCGCAAGTTCATCATATAGAAGAGTTCTAGAGGCAGCACACTTTAAGCATGAGAGGAGGTAGCATTCAATTGTGTCTGGAGATTTGCAGAAACTGCAAAGAGGATTCTCGATGATCCCAAATTGGTTCAAGTAAGAACCAACTCTGGCATGGCCGATCGTTAAGAGCCAAATTCACCCCTCTTTAGGCCGTACTATCAGCCTAGTATCAGGTAGTTAGGCATAAACCCCTCAGAATCACCCATCTTTAAACCGTATTGTTGGGTAGTTAGGTATAAAGCCCTTCTTAATATTGGGCAGGTTAGGTAAGGCGTAGGCCTGGTTTGCTCAATTTTCACAAAAAATAGATGTCATTTTCATTTTCAGCATAGCTACCTCAATTGTACTAGAAATCACTTTCTTATATTATAACTCTGGTGAGGGATAAGATGAATATTAACCCTACCCTGGTCCATAGAAGTGGGAGCACCACCTTTAAATTCCTTCTGTGTATTAATAGAAGGAGCCAATGTCACATCAATACTATCATCAGTGTCATTTATGCTTTCCATGGTGAGGTTCAGATTACCTTGTGCGAGAATTTCATGAGACACTGAGGCACAAGTTACACTTATTTATTCCAATGTCTCAGATTTTCTAGAAGAATCCAGACCAATTCCAATTCCATTAGCAGGGTGATGTGCAACAGGGCATAGGCAAGTGGGGCAACCTGCAACATCATATCTTTGGATCGATATAGAGGGTGGCTGATCAGCTCTAAATATTAAATAGGTCATACATGGTTCGCCACCACAGGGTGGTCGGTCACAGCAAACACACAGGAGCAAAAGCCCCTTTAGTAAGAAGGGACACCCTGTCCCTAGCAAGAATAGGTGGCACAAGACATGGTTGTTGTTAGACTAGTCAGAATGTTATTTCCACCTTTTTCTTTGGTTTTCTCATTGTCACACATCTTTAGCTGCCTTACAGCAGCAATACTAAGCTATATAGGCCTAGATATGTTGTGCGTGATCGATNGTGGCACAAGACATGGTTGTTGTTAGACTAGTCAGAATGTTATTTCCACCTTTTTCTTTGGTTTTCTCATTGTCACACATCTTTAGCTGCCTTACAGCAGCAATACTAAGCTATATAGGCCTAGATATGTTGTGCGTGATCGATCGCGCACAACATATAGCCTAGTTAGCCTAAATTTTAAAAGGCCCTACTTATCACCGATTACTAATTTTCAAAATTGGTTGCTTCACTTTATGGCACTATAAGATTACAGAACCATTCGACACAAAAGCAGCCGGCGNGATCGATCGCGCACAACATATAGCCTAGTTAGCCTAAATTTTAAAAGGCCCTACTTATCACCGATTACTAATTTTCAAAATTGGTTGCTTCACTTTATGGCACTATAAGATTACAGAACCATTCGACACAAAAGCAGCCGGCGAACTGTAGCCTACTAAGCCTCTTTGTTAGCTTCTTTCTTTGTTCTTCTTCTTCTTCGGCAGTGTTTATAGGAGAGTTAATGCCAACAGGCTTTAGTTTCTCCTTGATAGCCAGGAGGAGGAGCTAGTTGTTGGAGTTATCTCACAATTGTTTCAGCTTCTGGGTACTCTTCAGGAAGTGCAGGAGGGCTCNGGCACAAGACATGGTTGTTGTTAGACTAGTCAGAATGTTATTTCCACCTTTTTCTTTGGTTTTCTCATTGTCACACATCTTTAGCTGCCTTACAGCAGCAATACTAAGCTATATAGGCCTAGATATGTTGTGCGTGATCGATCGCGCTGCGCAAACGATCGATCGTTCAAACGCCTAACCTAACCAATGTTGTTCTTCAACTTTCATTGTATTTATGAGTATATCGGGTAAGTTAGGGAAGGCAAGGCCTGTTTTTTTTTTCATTTTAAAATTTCGGGCACCGTCAATTTTAGTCAATGGGGAGATGGGGTTACGTTAGATTAGGTTGGGTTAGGCGTTTGAACCATCGTTTGCGCAGCGCGATCGATCGCGCACAACATATAGCCTAGTTAGCCTAAATTTTAAAAGGCCCTACTTATCACCGATTACTAATTTTCAAAATTGGTTGCTTCACTTTATGGCACTATAAGATTACAGAACCATTCGACACAAAAGCAGCCGGCGAACTGT
>LQNS02278089.1:1392932-1435175 GCA_001587735.2 Parhyale hawaiensis | reverse complement strand
AGCAGGTATCAAGAGTTAAAGGCAGTATGATCCCCTGGGCTAAGTCCTATACGGTGTCAAGTTCGCTTTTGGTGAGAAAAAGGGCGTGTTCCTTCGCCCTTGGCTTGTCACAAGCATATTTTTTTGGGGGGGGGGGAAGTAGGTTGATTTAATCCAAAAAGGATTGTGTCTGCAACACTCATAGAATGGTGGGTGTAATACTGTTCGTTCAAGACACAGTGTACCTGCCTAAAGTGCCTGTTATTACTTTGCCCCTCCAAGTACTGAGCAGAGTGTTTTCTTGGAGTTATGTAGTGAAAAGTGCCCGAAAAAAGGCACGCTGGTTTAACCGATTAATTTGCTTTTTATATTGAAATGTTAGTGGAAATGTAGCGCTAAGAGTGAAGAGACTAGCTAGTGAATATTGTTTTTCGTCCTTGCTACAAGAAAGCCACACGAGACGGCACAGCCAATGGGGCTCCAGCAGATTTTCATCATGAGCTGATTAATCCTCAAATTGATGTTACACGTCTTATCATGGGGCATAGGATGGGTCATGTACATAGTTAGGATAGTTCGGGAATTGAACGTGCGGATAGGGAGGCGAGACACGTGACTGCTTCTGCTGGAGGACTTGTTAATGTGGAGTCCCTAGTTGAGACCTCAATCCCCTGATCAGAACCTGTGTGAGACAGACATGGTTGCTACCATGGCTAAACTACGTTAACAGATGAACTCACGCGCTGGTCGGGTTGCCAGCCCCGCCGCTCCATCCCAGCTGTGACGTCAAGTGGAGCGATAGATGGCAGTCCGTGTTCATTTGTTCTTACCTGGCCCTTGCTTAATTAATCAGTGAGCGAGGGCTTTCACAGAGAAAAAACAATCGTCATCATTTTCGCACAGTCACAGCTGTTAACTGCCCTGTGCCAAAATCCGTTTGTGAGAAATAAATTAATAGAATATCAAATAAATGTTCTGAACGACGAAGGAATCAAGTACAGCGACATAGCTACGACTCCTTCGGTATTACATTAACATTTGTTCTTCGTCACCAAATTATCGATTTGCATATTAGTGTACCACACCGTCAAAAATAATAGCAAAACAACACGTTTTAAAGAAAAACGACCACCAAAATAATGACGCAATTCAAAGTTCAAATTGGTTTGATAGACATGCAGTCTACACTTTGGTTACGGTTATCCCAGGAGTGTAGGTTAATACATAATTTCTAAGTTAAAGAGTAGTCGAGTAGTGATAATAGAACAAATAATATCGAAGCAATAGTAAGTAATATCGCGCTCTATTTTCCGTGATTTTTGTCTCTGCGTTGCTGCCGAAAAGTCTCAATTGAACATACATCTGGTCGGGCGAGACTTGAAAGCACTAGAAGTAATTGCAACTTAGTACAAATTTGGGAAGTATATCTGTGAATTTATTGTAGTAAAGGGCTTCCCTTAACAAGAAAATCCAATTGTCAAGCAGCGTCTCGTATCTCAGCGTCTCATATCTCAATCTTCCGAACAATCCTTTTTTCATAATAAAACAGTATCCCATTGAACTCTCAGAAGCTTTTAGTTGAGATAATGAAAATGTAATTGGGGCCATACGCATTCGCGTACAAACAACGAGCGTTTTCTATTGAAGGTAATTCTCATAAAATTCTTAATAAAATGGGTATTGATTGGTGTTACTTGTGTGAGCCTGAAAGGATAATTGTATTACTCATAATTACTCGGGAGTGCTTTTTTGAGTCGTTGAAAAAGCAAAATAGTAGAATGTTGAGAATCAAGAAACCTAAAGTGCTACACCCTGAGGATCTGTTTCCAAAGTCAAATACCTACTAAAAGAAATCGTCTCGCATTAACAATGCGCAGATGCACATTTTCTAACTTTTAAGTATTGTACTGATACGAGATAAGCGTTTATCATATTGCTGAAGCGAAATATAGTTGGAACACATGCGACTTGCCACGGCGGAATATGCCCTCAGGGGGCATAGGATGGGTCAAAGGGTTAGGTTATTTTAGGTTCATCCATCCTATGCTATTGGGCCAGGCAACAACCTCAGGGGGCCCGTGTAGGTTACCTCAGCCATAGCTAGGCCTTCGGGACGTCTCTCTTTCGTGCCCACTTTGCTTCCTTCCCGATTTCATACTCCTACTTACTTGTTCATGCTTTATTCTGTTCTTCCTCTTTTTTCCCCAACTTGCTATTCCCATGGTCGTTGATCCTGTGCGGGAACACCTTCGTGCATGGGTTCCCCGTTTCTCTTGGCATACTATATGTCTTGCTCTTTCCTCTGTGATATCGTTCTGCTCGGAAACAGAGGCTTAAACTTTCTAACTATAGCTAACTAAATTGTCACATAATACCTCCTTACTGTACCTACTGGTAAATAACTATCTTTCGAAATCCCAAGTAATCTTGTCAACGGGTACCTACTTCTAGCATTAGAGTTATCTGTAACACAGATTAATTGTGTGTTGTATGGTAGTGGTTGTCTATGTCATTCTCCTAATATTGTAGAGTGGACAGGCGGACACTGCCTTACTGAATACCCGTTGGTCTGCATTAAATAATGGTTTTGATGGCTGATTTCCGTGGGCAGTTGGTGTTGCAGCGCTTGGATATCACAGACGTAATGACCACGGCTGCAATTTTACTCAGGAACAACGACAACTTGAAAGAGCTGGTGCTGAAGGAAGTCATTAACTACCTATCTAACGACATGAGGATGAATGTCATTACGTGATCTGTACTGGTATAGCTTGTAGTACTGATGTGCCTAACTCTGCATCCTGTTGGTGAAAGTTCATTGATGTTATGTTTATTTTGGTGTATTGTCTAAAAGTCATGTATTCGTTTGGATGATTAGGAGTCGGACACTATCCAATCAGACGAAGATTGTTTGAAGAAGATGCTGGCCAGATTCTTGTGCCCATACTTTCTTCGTTATTGCATGTTGATGTTGTTACAAAATGAATTTCTAAATGATTTATACAGCGGAATTCACACTAAAGCAAGCACCTGTACCATTAATAATTACACTGTGCGACAGCCATTGATGTATGACGAACGTGCTGGCATTGTGCTCTCAGCACCGTGGCAACCTGCAGAGAATTTAACCGTGGCTGAACTAGGAGCAGGTCGCTACACAAATCACGTGACAACCACCAGACTCTGACGTCACGTGATGTGTGTTGTGTTAACCAGCCTAGTCTTAGTTCAGCCATGGATTTAATGGCGTTATTGTTTGTCAGTACCTACTTGAGTAAGCATTTTCGTTCAAAGGAACTGCTGGAAACCATGCGAATAATTTACTGCCTGAGTTTAAGAGTCCAAAAGTAGAAGCTGTTGTGTCTTTGACTCAAACTGCATGTATGCATTCTGCCCAATGCTCCTAGCGCTATGGAATTTGAATTTCGTAACAGATTAGACTCAACATTGTAAAATTAACAATTTTCTCTGCTACTCGACTTCTTGCGCCAAAAGATTTCCTAGTCTTCCCGACACTGGGTCCGCTATAGACTGCGCAACCTTGCGTGACCAAGTTAGCCTATGATTGTTTGGTAAGTCGTGTTAGACAGAGACTGTAATTAAAAGGTTTATTGGTTGGACCTTGCTTGTTGAAAATTTGTTTGCTTTGCTTTATCGAGTGAGCCCTGTAATCTTTATATACGATTTTGGATTGTACAACTAGCTATATTGGAAAGAAATTATGTATGCCAGTGTCACTGGATGTAGTTTAGATCTAGTAAGGTCTGTACTAAATTAGCTGTTCGCACTAAGGATCAAATGAAGGTTATACGTTATGACGAATTTTCATGACAGAAGTTTACTCTCCATTTTTTTTACCAAAGTTTCGAATTATGAAAACCTTGATGTTCGATGCATTGGTACCTAGCATGGCGGGCATCGTGCTAGACACTTGGTCGCGGTGAAAATTTCATAACTTCAAGTGTAATCTGTTATGGTCGCAGAAGATTTATCAAGTCAAATCCAGAAACATCTTTTGTACACAATAGGCTTACATTAAGATTATGTTTGTAATTCAGATCCCAAAAATATCTTTTGCATTGTTGGATCTTTTTATGCTGTTATGCTGTTTTGTTTTGTCATTAGTTATAGTCATCGTATCGGGAATATGTTATTTAAGTGTGCCAATGATAAGGTGGTCCGATTCCAGTGTACCTATGAGATGTGAATGTAAGAGCTGAAGCTCCAAGTCTACAAAACATTGATATTGTATCATGTTCGGCCAACAATTTCCGTGAGCCGCAACCGCGACAGTCCTGACTTATTTAGTGTTGCGTTGTATTATATAAACAGCTGATTGCAACATATCAGTTGCTTTCTTGCTGACAGTAGATTATGTTTGAGCCCTGTCTTTTTTTGCATAGGCACATAGGTACTCTGTTCTTGATGCTGATAGCTTCCTTACCTACAGACAGTTTACTGTAGCTGTAACAAGTTTTGAAGTTCGCTATGGAAGTGTGCAACATCAAAAAGTTTCTCTTTCGACTCTGATATTTTTGCCGAGTCTGTTTCAAAATTAAAAACGAAACTGAAACCGTATACGTAAAGATAAGCATAGACAAAGGAAACAATAACCAGCACGAGTAAAGTCAAAGATCAAGTTTTACTAGTACCGTACTTATATACTTAATTTGGTTCTGCTTTGCACTTACTTGTTTAAGCGACTCAATAAGTTTCTGCACGTACATATATGAAAGTAATACAGTGCGTAAAATTTCGTATAACATATATAAGACTTGATTTTTTGGGTCCGTCAGGTGGGCTTTAGATGAAAAGATGATTTATTGTGTTGTGGTTGGAAAGTATGTTAACATCAAAAAGTTGAGGCTGGTGTGGATTGATAAACATGGATCTCCAGAAGTTCCTGTTTGGACCAATAGATGTTGGGACCGACTGCTTTGTGATTTAGCTTAGAGTACCTACCCTCTCTTAGCCCATTATTGCGCAATAAAATCCTTATTTCTCATGAGAACATAGCTATTTAACAATGTCCAAAAGGTTGGACAGTGTTCATTAATGGGTTGAAAGGGGACATTACCGCGTGATGTGCCCCGTACAACGGGCCCCTACGGTCTGAGAAACTGTGCATTGGACAGGTCCTATCATTTTAGGATTTTTATTAGAAGTAACTTAAATGTTTATTTTGTCGCAGAATCAGTCAGCCATTTTATACATACCTACGTAACCTAGGACTGGAGTATTACAGCTACAGATAGCTATGTTGTTGTACAGATACATTACATTGAGTTACGTAGTTATTGATGTGGTAGAATAGTAATGCGTCTCCAGTAAAGGTTATTACACGCTTGCTTTAGGTAGTAACTTAATTTGTGATTGTTCATAAGATGCGTAAGTCTGTAGTGACAGACATGGATTCTACAGGAGGTTGCTGCAATGTAATTTGCATGTTTGGTCCTGTGTGTCCCTTTCATGTGAAGAATTTTTTTTTAGGTTTTGTAGTTCTTAGTCTGTGTAATCAATGCTGAAACATCGATTCTTCGAGACGTTTAAAAGCTACTGTCCGGAGAATATTTTAATCAGTGCGTGTTGTTGTTGTTGTTGTTGTTGTTTATTGTTTTGAGCTGTGACCGGGTCACTTCATTTCGCGTCCACTCTTGCGTATCCTAAGGCAATTACTCAAAAAGTAGCGTCTTGTCTCGTCAGGGGGGTGGGGTTGGGAAGTATAGGCCTTAGGGTTAGGTTCGCTAATCTACCTATGTTATGGGGAGTAGCGCCCCAGGGTGACCTTGCATGTTACCTTAGCCTTGATTAGGCGGCGAAGCCTTCGGAACATCTTTCCTTCGTGCCAATTTTGCTTCCTTCCTGTTTAATTTTAATTTCCCACTGATGATATTTTTTCCTCTTCTTCTCATCTTCGAAGAAATCAGGGAGCTGTGCTCTAACTTATATAGCTAATAACAATAATCTCGTGGCTGTTGTGACGGGATTAGAGCTATTATGGTAGTGACGTCACAGATAAGCCCCGCCCTTCATACAGGCCTTCGTGAGAAGAGTGCTCTGTAAATTGCATAGCACCACCCTCCAATATCAAATCCTTCTTCAGATCTGTTGTGCATTATAATTTCTGTACATCAACATAACTAATTGATATTAAATAAATATTTATACGTGCAATGAGAATCTGATTCTTAATCTCTTGAGTGATATTAGTTCTAAAATACATGGATATGCTTCCTCATAGCAATAGTATTGTTGGAATATCCTCGTAGGCAGAAGATACCTACTGGGTAGTTGAGGAAAACATTTCTTGACCTTTATTCCGTACAAGTCACCGTAGTTAACCGTATTGAAAGAGCGACTTACTGCTATGGTATCAAAGGTTCTGCCCTCATGGGCATATTGTGGCGGGCCCTTACCCTGCCACAATATGGTTGGGCATCACGCACCCAAGGGTCCAGATCTCCCTCTGCGCAGGGGATGTAGCATCTGGCCGCAGTTCATGCTGAGAAGGTTAGTTTTGTAGAATTAGGTAGGTTCTCTATATTTCCTTTCTGCCCTGCGAAGTGGGCCGCCGATCGAGTTGACAGACTTTTTCTGCCGGGCTTTACCTCGCCCGTGCGGAGGGCCACAGAAGGGACCGGCCGCACGGGCGCTTCTGTCTTCTCTTTTCGTCATTCATCTCTTGCACCTGAGTACAACGCTGTGGTTCCGGCTGTAAGCCGAGTATATCATGTTGAATCGCTATTGATTGTCTTAGTTTCAGAAATAGCGGGACAATACCATTGCCAATAATAATGATCTTTCCTCTGTGAAATCGTTCCGCTCGGAAACGGAGGCTTAAACTTCCTAACTATAACTAACTAATCTAATTTCACTAAACGATAAGTCCTCTGATTATTACTGTAACTTTAGTGACTTGTGTGGAAGAAATAGTCAACTTTGAACTACAGGGAGCTAATGTAGGTTAATGTGCATATAATGCATAACTGTAGAACTGTTTCAACTGCAGATGACAGACATTTTATATTAAAGCTGTGAGTGCTCATTGTGGCTAAAATATATATTTTTTATCGTTAATGTTGTATTATTTTCTGGCCGTTGAAAAGTGGCCTAGCCAGCTCCTGTCCTCATTCTCTGCCCTCAGGTGTATATTGGAGCGGACCCTTTTCCTCTCAGAATATACATGGGCCTCACTGACCCGAGGGCTGTCTCGAGTGCGTTTTCTACAGTAGGTGTTGCAGCTGGCTGCAGTTCCAACTGACAAGGTTAGTTAGAGAGTTAGGTAGGACCTCGACGCTTTCCCTTTTGTTCCGTGATGTGGGCCGCTGACCGGTGGTCGTGAGCGACTCCTACCTGCTTCCGTGTGGAGAGCCGTGGAAAGGACCCTCGGCATGAGTGTTTCTTTTTCTCTGTCTCTTCTCTTCGTCTTTCGTTTCTTGAGATGCTTTGCGTCCGGTTTCCCTGCCCGTTGTAGCGCGCTGAGCCAACTTATGCCATACGGCACTCACGGCAGAGGGGTGCAGAGCCACCTGACCCAGTGGCCCCTAGCATCACTGCTTGGATCGCTCTGGAAGATACGGTGGTTAAACTAACCTTGTAGTACTAATAATAAATCCGGCGCAATGCAACTGGTATTTCTGCGCTAGTAACCCTTCTGCCACTACTTCCACTACTATACGTATTCAAAATACTTGATCTCCATGGGAAACAAATCTCAAGTGGTAGATAACTGCCATGATAACGCAATTATCACACCGGATTACCATCAGTATTAAGTTGAAAACTGGTCACTAACACGACCATGTTGACGTCGCGGGCAATGAGCTCGCCGATGAGGAGTCGAGGCAGGTGACCCTGTCGAATTTGCCCACGGCATTTCGTGTAGTCCCCTGCCGAGACTATTACCCGCTAATCAAGCGAAACCTGCGCGAGCTATGGCAGTTGCAGTGGTTGGCGCAGAGAAATAATAAATTACGAACAATCTGAGAAACCGTCCGACCGTGGCACTCGTCAAATAGCGACGACCGCCGAAGGTACGTCGTACTGTGCCACCTGCGTATCGGGCACACAAAACTTGCGACTGTCTGCGGATGATGCGTCCTCAACCCTATTGCGACGACTGCCTTGTACCTCTCACCGTCTTGCACTTGATGGCCGAGTGTCCCACCTTTTCCAACGAGCTTAGGGACTGCTACCAGGACCTGCATGGTGAGGATGCTGACTCCATCCTCCGAGGAATGCTTTCTGAGGGACATCGCGGCCAATTCAACAGAAATGCAGTTGAGACTTATCGGATGTGACATTTATCACAAACTGTGATGAATCCATCTATCTATAATATTAATAGCGTTGTTTCTTCGTGTGTTACGCTCTTCAAACGATAGAAGAAAATTGGAGCGAATAGTTTTAAGGCTCAGCAGCTGTTATTGGTCAAATACCTTGGAAGAAAGTCTGCAAAATCTTCAAAATAATGTGAATCAGGCACCACTATGAAGCTAGCGTAGGTATCTATGATACGGCGGGAATCATCAATCGGATGCAACAGGACAAGGTTTTTCTAATAGAATCTGTGTCCTTGTTTGCCGTTACCGTGGGAATTCCGCCATGATGCAGATTTCGTAATCAAGTTTCTTTTCTATGGAGATCAATGACTAGGTGGCAGAAGAAGGCTTAAGTGAAATCCTTATCCCTTTATTATCTGAATGCATTTCTTGCCACGTTGGATATTTTGGCGATCCTGTTCCCTTCTGATGAAAATCCGTAAGCAATAATTGGACCACATTACAGATGAAGGATAAATTTGGAATACGGTACTTATTGTTATCCACTATATAATAAAACACAGTTGTTGGTCGCTGGCTTCCTCCCTTGCTCCCTCGCTTGCTTGCTCCAATGTTGGTCCGTCTCTCCGTCACGCAGTTAGGCTTTAACAGAAGAAAATTCATGTAGGCTAGTTACTGAAAAACACGTTGAGATACCATACAATTTCAGCGCTTGGAGTTAAGGTGACAAATATAGCTCCTGAAATGTTATGGTCTAAAGTGGAAATATTGCATTTTCTGAATCTCGCTTCACTTTCGAAACTAGCTTGGTACTTTTTGATATGACGATAATGATTCTTCTTCTGAGCGTGGTAGGTGAAAAGCGGTATCTTCGATAGAGTTTTTGATTCCTCGGGCAAAACCAAGATGTGTCGCATATTCTTTAGGCAGAATTCCTTCTTAGCAGTTCGAGAAGCTCAGTCTTGGTTGGAGATTTTTTGTGCATAATCACTTTTTTTCACTTATGCTTTCTTTAGCTGAATCTCTTCGATGCAGTTCAAACTTCATGCTGAGCAGACGCCTTCTTATATTGAACTA
The DNA here is from genome assembly GCA_001587735.2 of Parhyale hawaiensis. Lineage (NCBI taxonomy): Eukaryota > Metazoa > Arthropoda > Malacostraca > Amphipoda > Hyalidae > Parhyale > Parhyale hawaiensis. The sequence goes on along the minus strand of LQNS02278089.1, from coordinate 1,425,837 downwards.
GTGCACCAAACGCAACCCTTTTGTTGAATAAGTCATGAAAGTATGTACAGTATTTGAAAATACCTTACCATCCTATAGAAAAAGTTCACTATGCTCCAAATTTCACCATGTCCTCAAAGTCCACGAAATTCACCAAATGCACAAAAGCAACCAAGTTCACAAAGGCCCGTGACCAGGCCTTCACTAATAACACGGGAATTCTCGGGTTTGTATCCTGGATACTGTTTGGCAAAAAAAGTTGGGTGCCTTGGAATTTTTTTCTTCAGTATTAGTTGAAAAAAAAGGCTTCGGACGGACAGACGGCTCTTTTATTATAGTATAGATTAATTACCTCCGCTAAGGAGGTTATGTTTTCATCGTGTTTGTCTGTAGGTTTGTTTGTTTGACTATTTGTCTGTATGTCTGTCACCAAGATAACTCAAAAGTTCTGAACCGATTTGGACGAAATTTACAGGGATTGTTAGGTATGTTAGGAGGAACAGATGATTAACATTTGGTGAAGATATGTCCATCCATTTGTTTGTTTCTTTGTCTGCCTCATTTTTCTCAATGCCATAACTCAAAAAGTTATGGATGGATTTTTATGAAATTAACATGAGTTGTTAGGCATATAACAAAAAGTAAATGACCAAATTTCGGTAATGATCTGTTTGTTCGTTCGTTTGTCACTGTTTTTAATTTTATGCTTGTTAGCACAATAACTCAAAAAATAATGAACACATCTGTATGAAATTTATAGGGGTTATTAGCAATGTTAAAAGACATAGGCCTAAATGATCAAATTTTGGTGCAGATCGGTTTGCGTTTGTAAGTTTGACTCATGTTTATCATAACGTTTGTTAGAAGTATAACTCAAAAAGTTAAGAACGGATCTTCAAGAAAATTGCACAAGCTGTTATTACTATCAAAAGGCACAAATGATTAGATTTTGGAGTTTATACAAAGAAAAGTATGGCTTCAGAGCCAATATGAAATTTTTGCTACCGTTGCCTTGCTTGGCGGAGGTATGTGCTCTCAGAGTGCTCTAGCTTACATTGCAGCCAGATTTCGACGGTGGAGGTTCACCTCTCGCTCGGTATCCAGGTTACCGTAAGACCTGATTATTTTCGGTGAATTCTTTTGACTGAACTATATTTTCTAAGTGCTGCTCAACGTTTGGCCAATTCAAAACTGATATTCAGGCCTTGTTTTGCAAGAGAGATATTTTGCTCACGCAAAACTCATGGCTGTACAGCTTGAATTTTATTAATAGGAGATCAGGCCCGCAGGGATAACGTTTGGCCGATTCTAAACTGACTAGTGGACCCGTGCGTGAGAAATTTCCCGCAATAATATTTGTATGTATGTATGTATTTGCTCAACATAGGCCTGTGCGTAATTTTATTTTTTTTGACTTGCTTCTTCTTTATCACAAGAAGTTTGTGGTGACACTTCTTCATTGATTGTACTTTTTTTTTTACTAAAATACCTACAGAGGAACACGCTACGACGGCCAACTCAAATTATGGTATGAGATGCGTGCTTTCTACTGAGCAGTACACTTCAGTTCGTTTTCAGCGCACTCATTCCCTTCCTTAGATGACATGAAAAAAAAAAAACTATATCAGTAAGCACTGAAACATCACTGAATTTCATTTCCGCTGCGTATCCAGAATACACAGCTTCAGCGTAACAACATTTTCGCGTATTTGGAATAAATAATTGTTACTTCTACTGCACCGGGAGAAAATTGGTTCCTCTACGCTTCGCTGATTTTCTACTAAATGTGTACATCGTTAACCAAAAGAAAATATAATTCCAATGTAGAGAAAAAGTAATGACTATCAGACTTCACGGGAACGGCGAGAGAAGCTGGAAGAGCAACAACAGCATTCATTGTGACTAACAATCAGCAATGTTTTTTTTTTGCCCACAGTAAATATTGCTTCTAATAAATACGGAGCTTTGTATCCAAGATACTCGAGAGTGGCATATAACTCGGACTCGGAGAAAGCTTGTTCTGTTGAAAGAACCCAAAATGGAGAAACCAATTTACTGCTAAGAAATCATCGTGGCATTTACGCGTGTGCTGACCGTCGAAGAAAGCCTCACCATTTGCTTCGATTTATGTAGTCAAAATAAGAGGATTAGTGTAAACTTAGGGCGACAGAAGTTTGAATGAAGAAAACCTCAGGAGAGAGTACGCATAACGATGGAAGAGATTGTTTACAGAAGCTGTATGCATCTGATGATCTGCATCTGCATTCTAAACTCTTTGATCGAGTGGACTTCAACGTATAATCAAAGAAAGACCGGACCGCGGATCGGAATCATCAGATATACTGTTCCAGTGCCACCATCCGCAACCTGAAATATTTTCTACCTATCAGTTTTCTACAGTATGAAGCTTGTTTAATGAAGTAATGGACATCTTCAAGATCACCACAGTCTTCAAGCAGATGAATACATTGATGAAGCCAGGACGGCCAGAGCTAATTTTTGCCTATTTTGTTAAGACCTTCACACGGAACATATAAACAAATATATAAACAAATATATAAACACACGACGGTCATTCTTAGTGTTAGATATTCGGGCCCTATCTTGCAGGTGAGGTATATTGCTCTCTCAAAGCTCATGGCAGTACACCTTGCGTTTCATTTCATAGAACATCAGGTCTGCAGGGTTGAGACCTATTTAACAGCAAAACCTATAGTTGGAAGCAGAAAAACGAAAAGCCTAATTAAAAAATAACTGCCGTCATTTTTGACGGCTGGGCCCTGTAGTTAACAATGAAATGCAGTTCTTGCTCTTCCAGCTTCTCTTGCCATTCCCGTGGAGTCTGACAGTCATTACTTTTCTCTGCATCGAAATTATATTTTCTGTTGGTTTACGATGTCTACATTTAGAAGAAAATCAGTAAAGCGTAGAGGAACCGGCTTTTTCCGGTATAGTAGACGTAGTAACTCTATATATATTCAAACTGCTTGGGTGCAAAAATTTTACTGTGCTGAAGCTATCTCACTGTGTATTCTGGATACGCAGCGGAAATCAAATTCAGTGATGATTCAGCGCTTCGGAATTCAGGTACGGTAATTTCTTTTTTGCATGCCATCTAAGGGGGGAAGGAGTGTATTGCAGACGAATTGAAGTGTACTGCACTGAAGAAAGCACATATCTCTTACGATAATTTGAGTTGGCGTAGCGTTTTCCTCTATATGTATTTTAGTAAGGAAAGTACAATCAATGAAGAAGAAGCAAGTCAAAGAAGAGAAGATTCCACACCGGCCTATAATAGCAAGTACATATATTGATGATTATTGGGTGAATTTTTTCACGCGCGGGTTCACTACCGCATTAAACAAAGCAGAATAATGATGGGCTGTTGATCAGTACCCACGGGTCCCATAATAGTGAGAAAAATCGAATACGCCGACAAAAAAATGAAATTTGTAGGATTAGGAAGTGCTAAATGACCTGTAAGCTGTGGGAAAGAGAACTTATAAGGTGTTCAAATACATTGGAGAACAGTGCAAGCAGCACCGTCATGTTTCTGTCTTTATCAAGACACATGTGCAAATTCTTTGCTGACGGAATTATTTCGTGATTAATTTTAAAGGTCTAATCAATATACTAGAAAAGGTTAGGCGAGATGTAAGGTACACGGACTGCGTAACGAAAGACAGGAGTAAGCGACGGACGTCAGCTCAGACGGGTTGGGTTAAGTTAGAAGTACTACCTCAAGGTAAACTACCAACTGTAGAATATCCACGTTTCCCGTAGACGACAGATACCTTCTTAAGAGAACAACTATCCCCATATGAGGTTAGCTACCCATTGGAAGGATAACTACTCACTGGGAGAACAACTACTCCAGGAGATAAATACCCCTGGGAAGTTAACTACCCCTAGGAGGATAACTACCTACTGGGAAAACAAATACCGATTTGCACTTATAAACACGATAAAATTAGATGTGCAACTAATTACATTAAAATCCAATAACAAGCATACCGGTATCAGGAAATTTTCCAAACACTCAAAATAAAGTTAGTAAACCGTGAATGTTTTCACGGGTCCAGCTAGTTACGATAAATGCTATTGTCAACTACGGCTTTACCCTTTTCTTTGTGAATGACATGTACTATATGTAAACTTAATAATAATTTCCTCCTTACAACTACTTTTTTAATATAAAACGAGATATATTCCGCACCCTAGCGGCGCACGAGCCTGTGGTTAAACACAGGAATAGTTCGGCGCGATTTGGCAGTGTGCCACTGAAGCGCTAGTAAAATTTCTACTAGTACAACTACTACTACTACTACTACTACTACAAAAACGGGAATATCACTGTGAATCATCAGCGCAAGCGAGGCCGCCCAACGTATCTTCTATGTTTTATGCGCCAACATAACTACTCGTGGACAGAACTCCCAGCATTTAATAGAATGACATATTTAATGCCTTGCACTTTTGATGCAAGAGTCTCGTCAATAAAGATTGCTTGACAACTCTTTGTTTACGATTGTATAGTAGGTTAACAGTTGCCAGCTTTTGCTAGCAACCTTTCCTGTAAGCATAAAGTTCATTTCTGGTGATGTCTGCTGTTAATGAATTCTTGACATCCCCGCATGCTCCATTACTTACGGTCTTCTGTCAGAACGCTCCGTTGTTTGCGTGCGCTGTTTGTGAGCTCACGGATCTAAGGCTCGGGCCCCGTCGACGTGACGTAATAAATTTGTTGCATGAAAAAAGCAACATCGGCTGCAGTAAGCTACTGTCCCCACCAACACAACCCAGATCGCGCGACACACTCTCGTCCGAAGGCACCATGTCTCCCGCAAAAATCGCATCGCTTGTTGTGTCGGTGGAGCCCTGGCCTTACAGTCATAGCTGGCCTGTACACAGTGTGGTTGCATTCCTACAATTGTTGGCGACAGTACGCTGAGCGTTGCAGCGGTGGTTATATTTTCCGTTAGTTTGTCGCTGTCGCATTGCTAGTACCACAGCACCGCAACATGTCTACCTACCCCACGCACAGCTTCATTAGCGGGAGAAGAGCTTGTACTTCGTTCATGACACCGTATCTGTGCAACCAACTTTTACTAATTTTTGATATATATCGAGACGGCTTGCGAGCTGCGCATCCTCGCATCAAACTGTGAATGGGATAGCATAATGTGGCTAGGCATTAGGCTGACTGTCATGAACAAGTGCCTCTGCGAGACTACGGTTCCATGGCGTACGTCCTCCCACCAAGTCTGCGATTTCCTATTAAATATTTGAGTAAGAAATGCGTGAATATCTACAGTGAATTAAAGTATGTTTCCAATGTATAGTATCATAAGCTTGAAATTTTTGCGCCCGGAGATAGAAAAAGATGTTCAGTTTAGGTTCACTGTACTCCTTGAATACCGGTCACGTTTATCGATCTACGGGAAGAGTAGAGTTTTCTTATCAATCCTCTCAGCTTATCTTGCGAGTGTCATTTTCCTAGTGTACGCTCTGAACATCGGGTTGTGTTCTGGGCTTTTCCTTCCGTTTTTGCACAATAAAAAAAATACTCTGTGAGCTTATTTTTATCTTAGCGTGACAAAAGTGATACATTATTATTGTAGCAAAGTCTTGAATCAAAGATCAGCTCAGAAAACTTCACAATGGTCTTAGACAGCGATCTAATTGTGGAGATTATATGCGAGGTGGCACGTGTAGAAGGCCTGAAGGTTTGTGTTGCTTTATGTTTCGCTGATTTGGCTCACTTTCTTTCACTAATGGTCACACTATGGCTTTATATGTGATGGTAGGTCTATTGTGCTATTACTGTGTGTTGGTGGTAATCATCAGTGAACCCGTAATTGCTCAGAGCTTGCCAGGAAAAGCTTTTATCGGAGAATTACCACCCAGTCATGCTGCTCTTTATGAAGTCCGAGCGGCTATGGCTGAACGTAAACAATTTTTTAACGCGCTCATAACAATTTCTTTTATGTGTTTCTGGTAAAACCCAAGTATCAGTGTTTTTTTATTACCTATGCAAGTAGGATATATCAGCTTTTATCTTAACAACAAGTTTACTTTGCTTTTCTACCACTCCAAAACATGTCTTTGCTTTTGCACTTGTTTTTGCTTGAGGATAGTGTTAAGTAAACTTAGTGCAATAGCAAAGACACATTTTAGAGTGGTAAAAAAGCAAAGTAAACTTGTACCTATGCAAGTGCAAGCAATGATCAGATTTATTGACTATATTGACGCTCCACGTGACGTCACAGCAGCGAGAAAGTGGGCGGAGCTTATGGCGCTACCTGCGCGCACGGCTGACTAACACAAGTTTTTTTTTAAGTACGTGACTCGCTTATGACACGACAAGCATCTCGGGCTACGTCACAGTTCACTTCAGCGAATCAGCGGATGCAGTTTAACTCTGCTGCTCCGCACGCCAAGAAGGCTAGCTCCGCGGATTGGCTGAAATGACCTATCACGCCGCCAGCAATGCTTGTTACGTCATAAGCAAGTCGCGTGATTAAACAACCTTGTGTTAATCCATCGATGACCTGCGCGTGTGGCAATTTCTACGAATTTCAGCCTTGATGCGGCCAACGTTCCTGCGGACTTGTACTAATGAAGCCAAGAATCAAGAGGCCATTTTAATAATCAGTTCTGTGAAAGTGTTAAACGCAGTTTCATTAAAAATACAAGTTAAGGAATAATAATAATAATATTGAAGAAAGGATGTAGGTTATCTGTTTATTTGTCTTCCATCGGACACCTCTTTCAATTTCAACATTTATCCAGTATACATAATTTCAATTTCAACATTTCTCCTCTTTGGACCTTAGGACATGTTTTAACTTTTGCACACTTTCAGCAATATGAGAACCATACTTGAAATCCGAATGAAACCTAAAGCCCGGTGCCCACGTAACAACTATCGTTACCATTAGCAGCCTAGAGCTAATTCGACTAATCCGACTGCGTTGTCGCGACTTCAGCTTGAAGCTGATGAATATCGTGCACTAATTCTTAGATCATCAATCATGGCGTATTTAAACTGCTCATAATTAGGAGCGATAATAATTGATTGTTCACCGTTGCAACGTACTGTGGAGTAAATCTTGCACTAGTGACTGAGGTTTTCGCTTATATTTTATAAGTTAAGATTTGCGAACGCTGAAGACATGCTGTGGCTGTGTAGACGCATGAGTTGAGTGGCCGATATAGGCTGCTATCGGCGACGATTCACATTTAAGAAGAATACCAGATAGACCAGCGGTTAGCGGTTACGTGCACTGTGGAGATAATTCGCTGCTGGCTCTCTCTTTGGTTGCAAACTGCGGCACCACAGAAGACACCCAGCAGAGTGACTCCACACACGTGAGGTGATGTGAGCAACGTCACCTGGACTTCTTCCGAAGACTCTCAAGATAACTCAAGGTATTCAAAATACTGCAATTAATTTCTTTTGGTTGATGCGCTATTCAATTAACTCAAAAAACTGTCTGACCTGCATTTGTTCAATATACCGTACCTGGTAAAAGTGCTTCTCTCAGGTTTCATCTTTTACGTCAGGGAATAATCTTAGAAATTTTATTGTGAAGCGTGTCATCTTATTCATACGCAGCAAAGAGAACTAAACATTTCTCTCACAGTAAATCCATTGCCGTACAGCCTCGAACTGTCGTTTTAAAGTCCTTTTCGCAACTTTTTTTTCCAATATACCTAATTGATTTTTATGTTTTTCGCTCACTCAAAACATTTCGCTTGCTTTCCTGATGTATGCAGTATTATTCATTTTTAAAGATTTATTTAACCTTGCTAGGGTAAAATTTTTGATAAAATTACATACTCAATGAACAATTTTCTATGAGAAAACTCAAATACTTTTGTTTCAAAGCGCTTCAACTCATTCCTCTCGTGCGTAGAGTAACGTTAAGTCCCATTGAACTTCAATCATTGCTCTGTTGAAACTAAAAACTCTAATTCATTTTACCCTAAACACATAATTGTATAACATTGCATTACTTTTTCTCGATAGCTAGTGGACCATTTTGATGATTGTGGTAGAAAATAAATTATTTGTTATTTTTAGTCGCACCTCCACGCATTATGAACTTGACCCTAGGCGCTTTTATAAGCCTGTCAGGGTTGAAATGGGGTCAAAAAGTTTGCCCCTCGAACAATTTATTGTCGGGTAATTTGGGACATTTTTGTATTAAGACACTGCCACTTATCCCTCTCGAGCGGAGAGTAGCATTTATTTCCCCTAGATCTGCCCATTATCCTGCCAAAGCTAAACAATACTTTTCCCCAAGACTCTTGATTAAATGTAACTTACACATATAGCAACACTCATACTCGGCTTAACCCTGAACTTCTGCGAAACCTCATTTAGGTGGAAAATAGCAGGGCAGCGGGAAATTGGAAAGGATTTATTTTGGAATTGGGTGGCTTGGAGGTCTTTTGAATTTTAATTTTCCTTAATGTGATAAATGTAAATGTACCTCATTGTAAAACATATCCTCCTCCCCCGGTACGCAAACAGCGCTCACGCGCGCAGTGCCGACCGTAGCGCCGCCACGCCAGAATTTCAAAATGATACTCTAAAAATAATCCTTGTATTTTGTGCTGAAACATTTCCTATTAATATTAAACTAAAAATTTAAATTTTTGAAAATTCACTGTTGATCAATTACAATTTACCGTTGGCTAGCGCTCGCGCATGCGTGTTTCTTTCCAATAGATACATTTCTTATGTCTCCAAGAACAGTTTATTTTTTCGCTTCTAGTTGGTACGTCGAATGGAAGCAATTTTATCGAGGATCTATCAAAGTTGCGAGGAGTGGCCAGTCAAGGTATCCTGTGGTCCATGTGTAGGGTTAAGGTAATAGTGCAAGCAACGCAAGGAAATCAGGACGAACGTTTTGAGCTAACTGTCATGATAACTGGCCCGATAGTTTGGGAGAAGCAGTTCCAGAAGGATGTTACAGTGATTGTTTAGGGTAAACACGTTTTTCGCCCTGGGCAGCATAGACCTCACTAAGTATATTTTAGAGAGCTAACGATTCCTTTAGCCTTATACTATTCTTAAACCCCATGACTGTGTATGTTCCGAGCAAATTGAAAAGAGTGGAGATTTGCACATAATACAGATCAGCAAGAAACTATAGTCTAACAATAAAAACAATAAAGTTCTATGGTAATAAATTTAATGTTGTTTCCCAGTCCAGTGTGCACAGACGAGTAATGCATTAGCTCACTGCTGGGGCTAAGCTCCTCCTCCCTCTCAGTCTCGGTGACGGTGCTGCTGCTGGTCACAATAACGGGCGTATTTTGAGGGATAGGATTGGTGCTCTTTGGCTTGGGAATACTCGTAGAAGATAGTGTTCTTTCGTAAAACGTTTTAGATTTTCTCATAGATATATATATATCTACCGTGGGGCACACGTTTTTACCTCTATTTTCTTAAATCTCAGCAGGATTAAATAATTTCTTAGAGTTAAAGTAATGGCGCAAGCAAATAGAAGAAATCAAACTGAATATTTTGAGCAAAATATGAAAAATCGGTCCAGTGAACAACTATATCGCTCTGGAAGGGAGAATAGCAACAATTCCGATAATTTTAAACTTAAATTTGAATTATTAATATTTTATATATATGTAACAATATATATATATGTAACGAAAAGCACTATGCCTTATTTGACTGGTATAGACAGGCACTTTCAAGCATCATCGAATGCAACATTTGGCACCTCCCCTTCAAGATTCAGAGCTGCATCCGCTCTTGTCTATATATAATAACCCATTCCTGACTGTTTTCCATATACTACATATAAAAGACATCTATTTCATCTTTTTTTAACTGAAACATGCATCAGTGGTTTGCTTATAAAATCAATGACGATTCTTATGCTTTTCATTGATCATCGTCATTATTATACCAGTGATTCTGATAGCGAAAATGGCCACAAAAAAGATGATTAGAGTGACAACCCTAGATACGTGGTTTTCCACCGGCGGCTGAATGAACTGACACGCTTGTCGTTTATTCAAATATATAATCCTCACCCGAGCCTGCATGAATTATGTTGTCTGTTATAGCACAAGATTCACGAAGAGCTACTGGTATAATAATTAGTTTAGATTAGATTAAACAACAATTACACGGTATAACTTTTCCGCTCCAATACGCAAATTATTTTTTCACGCCTGCTCCATGAGGGCGAACAATTTTCCCACTGCATGATTTCCAACATGCCTATAGCTCGGGATACTAAATTATACTAAGGCTTGTCAGTTCAAAAACACTTTTAACTCTCAGAGGCTTAAAACAACCATGCCACTCAGGTTTCAGTAGCTACTGCATGAAATCGCAATTGAAATAATAAAGTAAACGTTGAAATTATACAATTAAGAATGAACGCTAGAAAATCTAAAGACGTAAAACTGTGTTGCACGACAGAGTTGCATAGTGTAAAAGTTACGTCGTTTTCTATTTGCCGAAGGGCATTCGGTTGTTCATAATATTGCATGCAGTCTACTGCATAAAATGAACAGCTTTTCCGAAGAAACGTGAATCATCAAAATGGTCCGAGAATATATTCAGATGACATTTGTTCATTAAGTGATAGGAATTTTTACTGCTAGTATGTACGTATATTTCATTTAGACATCTCGGTAGCATGCAGTTGAGACATAGTATAGTGTAAAATATATGGTCAGGTATAGAGGCTGCCTCTGTGCTATAGTCACGCCAGTGCTGTAAAAAATGGTGGTAATTCCTCTTCTAAGTGACAATGAAAGCTGTTGACTAGAGGGGTAGCATCTGGGCATTTAATATTCACAAACGATATGATTACGCATCTAGCTGCTTCGGTTGTGCGCTGTTCTTATTTATAGGATCGCAAGAAGTGATTTTACGTGACGGACAGCAACTACATTGTTGCGGCTAATAAAGATGTGAGACCAGAGATCCTATTGTGTAATTTGTCGGAGTCGTGTAAGCGTCGTTAGGCCCATTTTATAAGGCTTAAAGCTCCTTGAGCCCCCCAAATTACCTAAATACTCCTAAGCCCTTCTAGAATTTTAGATATTGTCATTTAATTATTCTATATGAGAATGTTGAAAATAGGCTAAATAGCGCAGGAGTGAGCACACCGTCTCTAGGATAAGCTCCTTAACCCCCAATCCTAATGACGCTACTGATCGGAGTTTAAAAGTAACAGGAGGATAGCGAAAAAAAACATCTATTCTGAACACTGGGGCAATTTGGTATTGGCTTGAATTGCACAATAGATATTCTTAAATGGTACATTCGTGTTCCTTTTTATACTGAAGACTCGACAGGCACTCAAACGACCGCTTTTTGTTTGAGTGTATCTAGTTGTCACTTAGGTTGGTGCACTAATTGGTGTTTTGTAATAGTATTGGTTTTCCTGTAATATCTGCAGTGCCTTGATATTGTTGAGTTTTTTACGTGGAGATAGAACAGTAACTTTTTGGGACTGTTTTGCGTTAGAGACCGGACCACGAAGCGGCTTGTATATATGTTGTGCGCGCTTGGTGGATTTGCGCGATCGATCGATCGCGCAAATCCACCAAACGCGCACATCATATAGATTGCTAACAACTACTGATATGTACCGAAACTATGTATTGTGTCCTGAAGTGCCTATAACCCCGCACCCAGTCCTCAAAGAAGCCCAAAATTTACCTGTCTACCTANGATCGATCGCGCAAATCCACCAAACGCGCACATCATATAGATTGCTAACAACTACTGATATGTACCGAAACTATGTATTGTGTCCTGAAGTGCCTATAACCCCGCACCCAGTCCTCAAAGAAGCCCAAAATTTACCTGTCTACCTAAGTTTGCTAACCGTTGAATTTTTGGCTTATTTTTTCTAGGTGTGTATCACTAATTCCGCTCTAGGCGGTGCTGCGGTGGGCGCCTCCGCCGCTGTTGCAGGAGCCCTCCTGGGACCGAGAGGGCTACTCGTTGGTAAGTTAGCCTTAAATTTAAATATTTTTACCTATAGAAGTACAGTTACACTCTGGAACTTTTTCCAAATGAAGACTCCAATGAAACCGAGGAATTAGTGGAGCCTTTGTATTATTTGAGCACGTAACTTGTCTGTAAATACAATGGGTTAACAATTTAGGATACAGTAGAGTAAATAATTTTATTTTCAATTCTTACTTTATTCTGTAGAAATGGATGGATATATACGGTGCGCATAGCAAATAGCTTCTATTGCACAAAGTTATATATTTACTTGACCAATAAGCAGTCTCTATTTTTTTGTTTTTTATGCTTCATATATGTTCTAGTTCCACCTCATTTAATACGTTTACTTTAGGATAAAAACTAGGACGCCTCGCGGTGTAAGATCATCTCCCACGGGGGGAGAGGGGAGAGGCAGGAGCAACTGAAAGTGCTGAGTCAGGCGTTACAAGTTTTACGGCGTTATTTTTTATAGCTATCTAGTTAATTCTAGTTGTTTCCCGATTTTTCACCTCTCAGTCAACCAACATAACTACCTCATAAAGATTTTGATGATGGCTCAACTCCTACTTCTTTTTGGGTAGACAAGCAAACAAACAAACAAATATACAACCGTGAACGAAAACATTATCACCACTCTCCCTTCGGTCGCGGGTGATAAACAGCGTTGACAAATTTTCGATAATGTCATGTCGGAAAACGAAAAATGACCGTCTTACCTCGCTCTCAGCGATTGCTTTGAAGTAATTGCGAACTACTGAAGGATGCTCTCCTAATTGCTCATCGAAATGAAAATCTGCTGCTTTAAGCACACTGTTAGGGAATTAATCCGAACCGGTCAATTTCGAATTTTTCAACTTTCAATGTTCTGTGTACAGCTGAAGTTGGGAAATTTTCTAAGAATTAGGTGGTGCAGACCGCATTACGCAGCGATGAGCACTTGACGGATCGGTCTCATTATGAGTTCATTGGTGCACGATATGAGGACTGCGAAGGTGCGTGAGAGTTTCATGCCGCATTGCCAATTTATCTATAGTTTAGGAGCAGCGACAAATATGTGCTATACTCGATTGTTTTGGATTATTCAGCAAACCAGTAGGAACAGAATTGCAAGCAGTTTCACTTGCATCGTTTGAGAGTTTTCTGGGTGAAAAGTCTATCTATTCTGAACTACCCTTGACTTATTCTTATTATCCTGCTATACTTTTAACAACGTACAGGATTGTGTTGCAAGGGGGACAGATATTTACGGGCATAACCTGGGTAATCCATCAGCGACACTTTTGATAATTACTTGGAGTCGAGGTCTTAAAAAGAGGTGGGATAGCAGTAAACTCTCGTTACAATGTTTCATGAGTTGATGATATTTTAGAATGTTCGTTATTGAGGCACCATTATTTTGTTCAAATTTGTTGAAAAACGTTGTTGTCTCGACAGCGTATTATTTCTAAGATATAGTGTAGTACATTGGTGTCTGATTAATGATACTTAGGAAATAAATGTATATCGATATATTTATTTTTGTCCCCCTTATTTAACTTGTAACTGTAAAAAAATTTTTTTGAACGGAGGTCGATGTCATTTGACTATTAGAGATTCCAGCATGAGAGCAATGCAGCAAGATTTTCCCAGAATGTATTGCGTATGAACAGCCTTAAAGTCTCTGCACTGATCACTCATGTGAACAAATCACATCATTCACTCTTTGCGATCGTTGCCGTAGAACAATTGAAAGTAAACTTAAAGTTAGGAAGAAATACTCTAAAAATTGCATACGTGTAGTACAATTTTTTTTAAAGATGATAGCGCTGAAAATAATCATACGATGATGAAAAAGTTAATAAAAACGTTATCGCTGTCGAGTGGACGCATTTATGTCTTGGGTACCCTGACTTCAATTACAATAATCATCCATCATCCGTAAATTTCAAAAACATAATCGGCGATAATAGCTTCAAAAATTGCCAGTAAAAAATCTACCAAGCGCGTAATTCTATCAATGCCAGCTCTGGAAAATAAGATTGCTGAAGAGAAGTGTTGAGAAGGACTCACAATATTGTCTTTTCATTGTTACACGGTATGAAGTTTTCCTATATTTTATTGGTAGCCTCGGTAGTGTGTTCACCAGATGTGTGAAAATATTAGTCTCCATGTCAGATGTCTGTTAGCAAGTGTTAATTGTGGAGTTTCTGATTTCGTTTAAAATGTGAAGTGAACTAAGCATTAAAAATGCTGTGTACTTTTTTGTATTTACCTAGTAGGAATCAAAAAGACACTAGTCACGAGACGGAATGTGATTGGTTCAAATGATCAGTGTGACGATCCACAAAGAAAAACTAGAGCACTCTGAGAGCGCATACCTCCGCCAAGCGAGGCAACGGTAGCAAAAATTAAATTGGCTCTGAAACCATATTTTTCTTCGTATAAACTCCAAAATCTAATATTTTGTGCCTTTTGATAGTAATTACAGCTTGTGCAATTTTCTTGAAGATACGTTCATAACTTTTTGAGTTATACTCCTAACAAACGTTAAGACAAACATGAGTCAAACATACAAATGAACGAACTGATCTGCACCAAAATTCAGTCATATTTTTTAACATTACTAATAACCCCCATAAATTTCATAGAGATCCATTCATTATTTTTGAGTTATTGTGATAACAAGCATAAAATTAAAAACAGTGACAAACGAACGAACGAACAAACGGATCATTAACAAAATTTGATCATTTACTCTTAGTTATGTACCTAACAGCTCCTGTTAATTTAATAAAAATCCATTTATAACTTTTTGAGTTATGGAATTGAGAAAAATGAGGCAGGCTACAAACAAACAAACAAACGGATGGACATATCTTCACAAAAAGTTAGTCATCTGTTCCTCCAAACATAGCTAACAATCCCTGTAAATTTTGTCCAAATCGGTTCATAACTTTTTGAGTTATCTTTGAGACAGACAGACAGACAAACACGACGAAAACATAACCTCCTTGGCGGAGGTAAAAATACTTGCAGCCAATTACAGTCGTATTATATGTGTAAAAAAATAATAAAAACTCACCTCTTGTGCACAGGAGGAGCAATTGGCGGTATTCTCGCTAGCTTGTGGATGGAAGGAGAGTACGAAAGTGTTGTCACTGTTATGAGGAAGATGCCTGATGCTCAGAAGCAGGAATTGTGCCGTAAAGTAGAGGTGAGATCAACTTTATTTTACAAAAGTAGAAATGCAAATGCGCAATGGTAAATTTGAATTGAAGACCCACTGAAATATAAGTCAAATTATAGTGCAAATTTTTCATAAGCATAGGTACATGGCTGCTTCTCCTCTGGTTATTTCTTGTTGCCCTAGCTGTCAAAAATCTACATTTGCACCTCATTTATGCCAATAGTGACATCAGTTTGGTACGAAAACTCCACTATCGGCACCTAGGCCCAATTTATTGACGTTGCAACATTTTAAGACTCTCTGTGTTGTAGCTAACTAAAAACCTCTATATTCTGAGATAAAAACTATCAATGAACTTCACGCTTGTAATGATATGCGAGATGATGAATGATTAATTATTATTATTATTGCAAACGTGAAACATTAAGCACACTAACCCCTGCGTGCACCCGCGGCCAGTGAGAGAGTTCGTTGCATCCTACTTAAATTGGGCTCCCAGGCACCAAAGAGCACTTGAGCTTCTTATGTGAACTTACAAGTGGCACCTGTGAGGTGCAACACCGGACACACTTACTGCCAAGCTTGCATCTACCGTCATGATATGTGGGCCCTGTTCTACGGAAGCTCTCGATCTGACTTATACGCCCGTCACTGTATTATGTTACTAGTACTGAAATAATGGATATGCATGTCTGTACGGGCAGGTGGTGCTGCAAGGCCTGGATATAAGCGATGCGACAAAAGCCTCAGCTTTAGTCAGCAGCAACGACAACGTGAAAGAGCTGGTGCTGAAAGAAGTTGTTAACTACCTAACTAACGACATGAAGATGAACGTCGTAATGTGATTTGTACTGAAGGGTCCACATTTGTTTTTTTTTTTTTTTGCTCCTCGTACGCCATATAAAGTGTGCGAATATATCTTTGCTCCCATATAAGCACAGCTTTGTGTCTAAATGTTAACTATGCTGCCAAGTTAGTTGGTTTAGAAAGTGTGAGTGTTAATTAAAGTTTTGGATATCTCTTTTCGCACTGGAGTGAAATAATACTTAGAAAGCTGTACACTGTAAAAAAAGTTCAGCGTTTCAACAGGAAGAAATTAGAAGTGTCTGTAATTTTCTGTTTTGAAAGAGAGCATAAAGTGTCTGTCGTTTCGCTGGAACGGCTTGTAGTTGACATGGTTTACAGGAATAATATATTTCGTTCTGTCAATTACGACGGAGATTTCTGCACTGTTTATGTGATATCTCGGGAAGTGTACCCCAACTCCGTCAAATCTCAGGCCGAGAAGTTCTACATTAGCGTGCGTGTCCAATATTGTTTGAGCTTCGCATGTTCTCGACTCCAATAGAATAATGTTTTCAACACCAATGATACTGATGTTAATGTCGCATTATTTCAGGTTCTGTCAAATATATTTATATATTTAATAAATATTAAAGAAAGTGTCTTATTAATCAAAACTTGTTGTTAAAGCCTGTTTATTAAATTTAGACGCACTGTTTTATCCGACAAGAACGTAGAAGCAGGACCTGCCGAAAAACATTCAATCTGAAAACACAGATACCCATACAACGATCAGCACAAGTTGAACATATAAGCTCCATGAGAGAAATACGGGTATGGCATATGCCGAATTAGGTATCAAAGAATGATTGAGAACCAATACCAGTGTTCGCTGTGCGTGAAGTTAGTTTGATGTATACGAATGGCTCTTTATTGAACTGAGGATAAAAAACAGCATTGATGGCTCAATTGATTAAAGCAATACATATCCAAGTCAGAAGTTTGAATGCCGTGTATTCGAAACTGGCCAAGGCCTAACCTTTTTCCAAAAGGACTAGCAAACCGCGGGAATAACATTCACAGTCTCTGCACTGACGAGAAATTATTTGTTTTCCGTTTATTGACGGAACCCTAAATACTTTCCGCTGAGATTAAAGGGTAGTTCAACAGTCAGCGGCCCAATATGGGCCGGCCGTCACTTTCTGGTTAGTTCACGTAATTTTTTTTTTTTTACATTGTACCCTAACCCTGTAGTTACTCATGAAGTTACGAAATACTTAGATGTATGACGTGCTCTGAAGGCGGCAAGACTACAGTGTAAACCCGACTTCAGTTATTTAGCTCGTTATGCAAAACGCCCTATACTTCTGATCGGTTACTGTTGTTTGGAGATGGGCAGTTCACTCAAATTGATGCTAGAATATATTATGTTTCAAATAGAGCAACAAGTAAAGACGACCAGATTTATTCTCTATCGTAATTTTTGGCAATAATCAAAATAAAGCTTCTGAATTGAGTCAAAATACAATTTTGTTTCATTTTCGGTGAGCCTATTCGTGGTCTATTCATAGAAGCGTCGAAAAATACACTTACTGGCGAAAAAGTTAGTGTTTATTGCTTCAATTCAATTTAATTTCTTTGTATTTAATTATACAGTTACTGCAGAAAGTTCAATTAAGATAAGAATAAGGGAACGAAGCTGCTTCTTAAGGTGAAACAGAAGTTGATGGGCCATGGAGGATCGAGGGCGGGTGCTGCTTACTGGCGAAAAAGTTAGTGTTTATTGCTTCAATTCAATTTCTTTGCATTTAATTATACAGTTACTGCAGAAAGTTCAATTAAGATAAGAATAAGGGAACGAAGCTGCTTCTTAAGGTGAAACAGAAGTTGATGGGCCATGGAGGATCGAAAGCGGGTGCTGCTCCTTGTAACGACTTTACGAAGAAAGCTTATTTCAAGATCTTACTACGAAGTACAGGAGAAACGAATCACTATATAGGAAAAAACTTCCCTTAGAAATTGTTGGGGTGTGTATACATAGTAGAGAAATTACATGCATAGAGGTGAAGCATATCTCTGATAATAACAAGAAGCAAACGCCCATGCCGATACCTTCCGTGTCGCTGATGCTATACTGTATGTTATTGTGTAAAATTTGTACCCATGTTATCGAGAATCTCGCGATTCTTCAAATATTCTTGTAGCAGCTAGATCGCTATAGTTTGACAAGTTTGGTAACAGTAGAATGCGAGGTGGGCGCTTGCAGCCCAACTACGAACGTAAAAAAAGCCGGAGAGCTGCAGAGAATTCGTTAGTGCGGCCTTAAATTTATTTTACTTCTGCGGCTGGGCCGTAAGTGGTATAAGGTGCCCAGCTTTGCCTGTGAGCGGCCCTGAAAATTTTATGTTATTCGAAGTCGCTGCACTGATGTGGCTGCTTCTGTGTCTGTGACGTCAGCAAAGTAAGTCATTAGTCAACTGAAGATTTACGGCATCTTTTGTATTAGTGACGTCAGCGAAGCTGGTCAGCTAGAGACTTCACGGCATAATAAACATCTCCTTTTACAGGTTTTACTCTGCTCGGTGGGTGAATTGGCGCGCGTGCGGCAAAGGAGAGATCGAACTGCGGCCTAACTAGCGACGATTTTCACTGGGGCATTCAGACAGCGTTTCGTCATCGAAAGTACGACAGATTCTCAAGATAAGTCTCGGTGTTCGACATGCACCCAATCGTCAATGATTTTACCTGAAGGAATCGCGATAATCTTGTCAGTGCCGTGTGTCTGCAAGCGATTTAGCAAAAGAGCAGTGCCTGTATGTAGTCTTATATGTAGGTAGCAATAATCGGACATAGATACAGCCTTTCTGCAAAACGGTTCAACGCCGTCCAATAAGACCGTTGTTATATCGAACACTATAATTTAAAAATATTGTGCATTTATCTCTTGATTTGTTTATTTGTCCAGTCGGTGTCGAGGTTGAGACATTGGAACGGACTGCGCTGACAGCAGGTCGCACTCTACCTCGGATACTGTAGAGCTTCAACGTTTACTGACAAAGCATGTTAGCCATTTTTAAAAAGATGTATTTAATTTTCATTCTAGCGCTGCTTACGATGCGTCAGCAATAATTGGCAGCGTTAATCTCTTATTATCTTATGAACGGGCGCCCCGGAGGTGGAGGCACCGATGCATCAGTTGCAGAACCCCTCTGAATGCGCAACGAAGAACCACCATTGCATTTTTTTTACCGTGTTCGTGATGCACTGTTATCATCAACTTATCAACATACAGTACCTACCTTAGCGGATTTTAGTCATTATCATGATTCGCACTCGTATAGAATTTCTTTCTTCTGTTCTCACACGCTTTCAAAATAGAAGCTAGAAAAAAGCGAGTTTATAGCAACAAATATATGTTTAAACAAGCAACGAATGTAGCATGATCTCGTACCTCCTGGACTGTTATTTGGCATCCTAGGAGGTACGGACTGGTTTCTAAATGTTTGGTAAACATTTAAATTTTTTCGTATAACTAATGAAAAGCTTATATTGGAGGCGTGTCCGATTCATAATTATGAATCTTAATCTAGTTTGAGATTGTGTCTGAGTGCGTTTGACTTGTCTAATCACGAGAGACTTACGTCATATTACCAAAATCCTAATTTACAGAAAGGAAATTTCAATCAACTTGACGAGTGGATTACACATGTAAGTGTTTCTGTGGTATTTACCTAAAGGCCGGTTTGCAGGGCAGCTTTTAAACCGAAAGTTTAACTAGTAACTGCATGTAAGCAAGTCAAGTGATTTGAAGGCTGACATGTTACCCGTGCAAAATTCTGACCTCTAAGTAGCTAATATCGTAAAATAGCTTGTTGGGCGGCCAAAAAGTCTTGTAAAGTAAAGGCAAAGTTAACTTTACCGGCACTTCCCACTGCAGCTACCGGAAACCCACACGCACTGGTTCGATCGTCTGAGATATAGGGCAACTGGCTCCAGAGGAGTAAGTACAGCTGCAGCCGACCAAGAGTGGCTAAGAACTATGGTGCATTTAGCGGAAAGTTTAACGGCCTGCATCGCCTTACCCTAAGGTAAGTGCCCTTATAGTAGTGAGGCACGCCAAACAAATTTGCTGATTCAGCGCGCCGAACGCCATGCACAAATATCGCTCATCTGGCTTGAGGATCGTTCCCAGGACGTTCGGCACAACTGTGCAGCAGGCAAGGTCGGCTGCTGCCGCGGGTACAGTTCGTGTTTGTTAAGAAATGTTTGGAAGGTTATATTACAACTAAATTAACTGATTGATGAAGCGTAAGCATGCGTATAATAATGCATCGAAAATGTTTCTTGAATTAATTTATCCAGGTTTTGTGTCAACACTATGGCGCGCAAAGAAGTGTCGGTGCGGAATGGCACTGCGCGAAACTGTACCGAAGGTACACTGCAGCATCGACATCAATAATAAATAAAACAAGAGTAAGCTATAGTGTCCAAAAATATTTTCTTTTCACTGAAAATTGTAATGATTGAGTTTGTTGCCCTATATTGAAAACGCATTAGTTAATTATCTAAAATTTATTAAAGGAACAAAATATCTTTCAATTAACAGTATTCTTGATACAAGACTCAAACTAGCGCTTGCTCTTGAAAAAAAGAACAAGGTGTCTCTTTTATGGTCGGTTCACACGCGTATTTTTTGCCCTACGTTCATACGTCAAAACATTCCAGCGTTTTGTCCTGCCCCGACAAGCTTACGCAGGAAGCAAAGAGCGTTGCATTCTTTGCTTCCTGGACGTACGCGTACGTGTGCACACGAATCGACATGCTAAAATGCTTGTTTATTAGTTAGTTTGTTCAACAAGTGTCACTCCATGGGAAGGTTTAGGGCGTCACTTCAAATCTGGAGACAATAAGAATGAGAGAGTAAAGAGTGTAACTTTGCTTACTGATTAAAATAGAAAAAAACTCTGCAGTTTTTCATTCTCTGAACAGAGCCAAGGCCACATAGACAAGAGATTACGTCTAAGAGTTTCGCTTAGGTGGCGTTGACAGAGCTCCTCACGCGAAAGCTGTAGAGTATGAAAGTAGAGCAAAAGACTACTGTACCGGACTTTATAGCAATAATGCTAAACACTAGTACTAAAGTAGCTTGTTTATACAAGTTATTTGACAAAACTGCCGAACTGCTTAGAAGCAACCAAACGAGAAAATAATTCAATTCACTCCTTTATAATAGAAGTAAAAAAGAAATCATGCCTTTTATTCATTATGCTAATTGCGAGAACAAAAATACCGTGAAATGCCACTCATAAGATGGATACTTATAACGCAAATTGTGGCTTGTCAAATGGTATTTATGAACTACGCGGTTAGGAATAATCTAGCCACAACATTATTTAACCTTTTTCTGCCTATCGATCAGTTATTGATGTTGCAAATAGTGGTATTCCTACGAAAAGTGAGCTTTAATTCAGGCACCACTTTACTGACAAAAAACAACTTTCGAGAATATAGCCTCAAGTAGTAGGTACATTTTTGCATTATGCACAATTGTCGTGAAAATGTTGTCGCTTATTGACGATTCCTGGTTTGACGTGACAAGCTGCTACGCTGTTTTCTACAGATCTTTTGTGAATCGATATCTACTAAAAGAAGTTATAGTGGCGGCAAATGTTCACGTGCGATGTTAGAATATAATTATATAGTACCCATCTGAAGTTGTAGTTGCTGCTTATAGGAATACGGAAGTTGACTTTTGTCTACAGGCAAGCTTGATTGTCTTCATGTTGTAGCCAACACTACAGCATCGGCGATTATGACTGGTTCCCATGATACCTAGTTAGTCTAATGCCGATATCACACGCTAGTCAAACTAGTCAAGAAAAAAAAACGAGTATCATCATCTTTTCATCCGAATGTATTGATGTGCCCATTTAAGAACACTCAATTGCAAAGAATTTTGAGTTATAAATTCCTCCAGACATAATGAAACGTCCAAAAGTTAATTAATGGCACTTGCGGAATAAACTGAACTGACGGTAAACATTTTCCAACCATTTCTTGGCAACCTCAAAGCTGCGTTTACAAGAGATCAACATAACGTTCGGACGAAAAGATGACGATGCTCGTTCTTTTGACTAGCGTCTGGCATGGCCATTATGAACGTATTCGCTCAGCTAATGGTCTGAATATGTTGTTATAGCTTTTTAAACACTGCTTTGTGGACACACTAAAGAATACAGAAATGTTAGCAGTAAAGTCATGTGCTTGGAAAGTATCGCTTGTAAAACGTTAGTCAAAAGGGTAAATTTTTACAAAATCCATATGGCGCCCCGCTAATTCCTTGTTATACCTATATCGATAGTAATATATAGGAGAAGTGCAGTGATACCCATATATATCAGTCGGAAGTGCATAGTTTTTGAGATATATGACTTTGAAGTCCCTAATGTTTTTATATGGGAGAAAATAGCCGGCGTCGTTATAGGCTTGCTAACGACCCCATAGGAACTTCATTATCCTAACATAACTTAATCTAATCCAACCCTACCTTAGGCTCCATCCAGACTGCCGCCAAAATTTATTCACACTACCTTTAGCGATTTCGCCGATCTCTGCGAAATTTCGTCCTCAAATCGCAGCTTTGAGCGTTTTCGCGAGCGTCCAACTTGCTGGATATTTTTGCGCAATTTAGACTGCGGCCAAGATAGGTTCACCTTTTAATATTTTGTTTCTCTCACGCAAAACGAATAAATTAGACGTTCCATATTGTTTTCTTCCTTCTTAATAGACATATTAAGAGTTTTATGCTTCTTTGAGTCCTAATTCACTGCAAATTTGACTAGAAATATGGAACTTCACTGCTGTAGTGACACTTTCGTCTACTCACTCGACTGTCAAGACCCGACAACTGAGTTGACGCTTGACGGTAAACATTTTATGGACGTTTTGTGGTTACACAGTTGTGTTCAAGCAGGAAGCAAAGAGCGTAACGTTGCATTCTTTGCTTCCTGTGTTCAAGAGACAAAATAAAATGTCTGAACACTTTGCACTAAGTATGGGGAACATAAATTGTCGAGGAACCCCACATAAAAATTTATTCAGTTGACAATCTCGAAAACAAATCCGAGTGATAAAGAGAAGTTTGAAATTGTCAACCCAAGCTCAGTTGGCAGTATGCGTATTGCTGAAAAAAGCATAAAAGTAGTATTTGCATTTATAATCACTGCTTATTCATAGTTGTGTTGATACTAAAAATAAAATAAGTTATTAATAGTGACAAAAAATGCAGTTTTTTTGGATCAAGGTGCGTGGGCAACTGAGTTTTGCTGAATATCTAAGCTTAATAAAAAAATTTTTTTTTAATGTAAGCTGTAATGTAATAATCAAAGAATACCTCCCGCCTGTGGAGAAATACATGTTATTATTATTATTATTATTATTAATAAATTGTCAAGCTTCGCTGACCGCTACAATAATGCACCATGCAACAGTGTGGACACGGGTGCGAGATTTTCACAGCGTTCTGCGGAATTGCACAAGCGTTTTTCGCACTTATGAGCGGTAGTCTGGACGTAGTTTAAGCTAACCCAACCCTACCTAACCTAACCCTATTAGCCTTACCCAACCTAACCTAACAGAAGCTAACCTAATCCTAACTAACCTAACCCAACCTAATCAAACAAACTTGAAGGTTAGGTTGGGTTATGTTAGTTTGGGTTAGGTTAGGTTGGGTCAGGTTAGGTTGGGTCAGATTAGGTTTGGTTAGGTTAAAATAGGTTAGGTTGGGTAACGTTGGGTGGGTTAGGTTGCGCTAGGTTAGATTGGATTGGGTGATGTTAGATTGGGTTGGGTTTGGTTGAGTTTGGTTATGTTAGGTTAGGTTATGTTAGGTTAATAAGGTTCCTATGGGGTCGCTAGCAAGCCTCTAACAACGCCGGCTATTTTCTCCCCATTGAAAAACAATAAAACTTCAAAGTCATATAACTCAAAAACTATGCATTTCCGACTGATGTATGTGGGTATCACTGCACTTCTCTAATAGACTGAAGTCAATACCTAGTAGTGAATTTGCTGTGCGCTACATTGGCTTTTTGAAAAAATTTAGTCAAAAGAACAGGTTTCCTCAGTCAATCATCCGAACCTTTTGTTCAGCCCTCGTAAACACAGATTTGAATTTATTAAAAAAGGTTTAAATGTGTCAACCGTCAGTTCAGTTTATTTAGCTAAGACTGCTGGTTAAATTTTAGACATCTCTTCAAACTTAGAGCGAGTTAGAATTGAAAATGGATACAGCAATGCACTGGGACGCTAAAAAAAGGACAAAACTCACTCGTTTGACTAGTGTGTGTACAAGCCGTAATAAATTCGTATATAATTTCATGTGTGCAGTGAATTTGAACTAAGAAAGTAGTGCCGTCTTTGCTGCTTGCATGGACACGGTCACGCATTCGGACGGTTGGCTGCTAGAACACGTTCATTTGACTATCGTGTCACTCGGCTTTAATACAACCCAAGGCTCAATATAACGTACGTTATCCAATCGCGTAACAAAAACAAACACTATGACCACGTCACTTCTAATGCATGCCACAGGATAGGATAGGATAGTCAAGTGATTAGAATACCTTGTGTTCGTTCAGCCATGAATAGACTCAATCTCTAACTAGACAGGATAGGATAGTCAAGTGATTAGATTACCTTGTGTTCGTTCAGCCATGAATAGACTCAATCTCTAACTAGAGAAGCACCACTCAGAATTGACGCAAAGTATTACTAATTTAAATCTTTTATCCTTTCTCACGTAGCCCGGTCTATGTACAACATTTCAAATAGGGCTATTCCCACAAGGAAGGTGGATTAATTCATGAGAGAAAGGAATACAAAGTTATTGATGTGTACGTTACTGTGGGGGCAGCTTTTTTCGACCTAGCATGGTCAGTATTTGTGATAAGCTAAGCTGCAATAAGACTATCACATCTCTGATGAATGTGGTATAGCCTTTCAGTATTCATACATAGCTGCAGAGTATAGACATATTGCTACAGATCTCGGCAAACACTAGACCATTCTCTCCATACTGGAATTTTTAGATTCACGTCTTCTATAAATAGAATTCAGAGGAAGAATAGATCGGGTCATCATAATATACAACTTCAACAGACTGTCGAGGTTTCGACCTCTGTTTGGTGTTGTGCCTTTTCCGGTGGCTGCCTTCGCGTTGCTTCTCGAGGCTGAAGTTGAACAGCTTGTCGTCATCTCGCACTTCTTTCCTGCGGTAACGCTTCCTCTTGTACACGGGACGTCTGCGTGGCCTGTTCACAAAATGAATTAATAACCCTTCACCAGGCAGATAAAGAACGTTTTCATAGAAGTAGCGTAATAGAAGTATGTAATATGCCCAGTCCAGAGTTAAGGGGGGCTTCATACAACAGTCAAACGAACGTGTTCTCTTAACGCAGGCTCTGCATGTTTTGTAGGGTCGTTATAGAAACAACTGTGTGCCTGCGAAAAGATTTAGTAAAATGCTAGCCACCAACTCAGCTAGCTTAGCAAACTTCACTGGCAGAGTAAATTAGAATTAATCTTAGAGAGCTCAGCACTTCCTGCTGTTTAAACGAACACCGCGAAACATTTGGACGATGAGTTGAGAGAAGACGTTTGTTTGACTGTCGTGTGAATCAGCTTTTAACCCGGTGGTATTCGCAGTAGCCACATGCTTCAGAATGACGACATCAGTGACGTCATCAGAGGGTGGGAGTAGAGGTACCAGTCGTTTCTCAAGAGCCTTTTGTCGATAGTACAATAGCTCTTGATGATTTGTGATCAACTGCAGCCGTGCACTCCTCTGGGGCAGTTAGCCTATACCTGCAGCACGATCCAGTGCATGCGTGTTTCCCAGTAGTGAGTGTGGTCAGGTTGACCTCACCTTTATCCAGGCTGCGCTCCCTCCCTACAAAGGCTTTTCCCCGTACGAATACAACGTGACAAGTGATCCTTGCAGTAAAATGCGGCATCCTGACGAAAATAGGGTTAAGCGAGTAGTATTACTATTTCAATTGTAATCGTGTTGCAGGTTATCTTAGACTGCGTTCGATCTGCCTTCATTCTTGTGACGAACTTTTTAATGATAATCTTGATTTAGAATTCTTTTTAGTAGGATTAATTTAAAGACTGCTTTTAATTATCAAAAAACAGATTTACGATCGTTTTCTTTGCTCAAAGCAGGTAAGGAATTTTCTTAGCTCCAATCTGGCTACGGATATTGCTGCTCTAACCTCCTGTGATATTGCAATTCGAACTCAGTCGAAAACGATCTCAATTCAAGAGTGTGTGGTTGAAAGTACATTGCATGATTACAATCATGAAAGAAATTGTTTTCTTTTACAGATTTGTTCGTGTGTTGCTGTAGTTTATATTTTCCCCTTAGCATTTTGTTTATCATCTACCATGCTAGACAGCAAGGAAGACTTCAAATGAAGCAGCATGTAAAAGTCTTGTATTTCATCATTCAAATAAATGTGTGTGTGTGCATTATACTGTATCTAATGTTCAAAATAAGTTTGGTGAAGCGGCATGGAAAACATTCGGTAGTTGAATATTCAAACTCTTTTTATTTAAAGAGTCTGGAGAAATGTGTTGAATTTAAGTATTCTAGCGCACAGTTTGTTTATGTTCATACGAGAAACTCACTGGGTATTAGAGCCGAAGAAGACGTCGTTTACAAGATTAGTGAAGCCGTCCCACACGCTGCCCCAGCTGCTCGCCATGGTATCTGTGGAGTCTCTCCGGTGGTAGCCACCACCCCCTCCACTATATCCGCCACCCCCTCCACCATATCCGCCACCACCACCTCCACCATATCCGCCACCACCTCCATATCCGCCGCCACCTCCACCATATCCGCCAGCACCACCTCCATATCCGCCTCCACCACCTCCATATCCGCCTCCACCATCTCCATGTCCGCCGCCACCACCTCCGTAGCCTCCACCGCCATCTAAAGAGAGAATGAATGCGTGAGTAACATATGATTTCTTCTTGTCAAATGAAGTTTCACTGCCTTCCTTAAGAAAATATGTATCAATTTTTCAAACTTCTATTAATTTAATAGTAACAATCTCCAAGACCTAGACCACTGCAGGACAGTTGTGCCCGGATTAGTTTGTTGAGGGGTTTTAAGTCTTTCGATAGTAACGATACCTGTAGACTGTAGAGTCGAGCATTATTTTGTGATCAATCAAATTATCGTAACGCTTTTTTTCTTCTCCCAAAACATTGACAGCCTTTCTAACAGCCAGTCCACACAACCTCAACTCGCTGCTCATACCGCTGCACAACATTACGTACAGCCTGAATTATCAGCCAATACCGTTGCACATTACGTACTGCTTGAACTGGCTGCCCATACCGTTGCACAACATTACGTACAGCCGGAACTGATTGCCATTTCCGTTTCATAACGTTACGTACAGCCGCCGTAGCCGGTGCCCAAGCCATAGCTGTAGTCATCGTAGTAGTCAGCGCTTGAACCTTTCAGCACGCCAGCATGGTAGAGTTTGATGCCGCCCGCCACTAGGAAGAAGATTCCGAGGCCTATGGGCAGCGCCAGCAGCAGCAGGGGACCAATGAGGGCGAAGAGCAATTTTAAAGCGTGGGCCAGCTGTGGAGGCAACAGAGCGTTCGTTACAGACGCAACTTGATTGCATGGGTCAACTGAGAACAAAATTTCATTTTGGTACCAATGCACTTGCCTGTAATTTCATTTGGGTACCAATGACATTGCCTGTAATTTTTCACCGAACGTTTTCTATGTAAAGTGCATAATATTCTTAAACGGAGTTTTTTTTATAGTTTGGATGATTGACTACACACACATAATTAGAATGAATTTCCAAAGCGTCAATGGATGCTTTATTGCATGTCTTTCTGTATTCTAACGAAATTAGAGCAGCAGTGCAGCATGTCAGATAGAAGCGGGAGTGTTGCACATCCATCTCAGATGCTCCGTGAATGAACTCCAGGGTGGGTACAAAGCCCTGTCCACGCGGTCAGTCTCTACATCAACGGCAAACACAATAATCGAGAAGCAAAAACACAAACACTTTTCTTCTTTGTCCAAACGACGTATGGACAGCATATTATATAGTGGCCAAGTGCTTCTCGCTGTCCAGAAGTTTGAATCAAATAGTGACAATTTTTTTCTACACGGGCTAATTTTGTAAAACATAATAATTTGTTGCTACCATACACCATAATCCATACGCAAATGATTATTGTATTCACTCAGCGAAATATAATTCTCAAACTTCGAGTTTGTCAAACTACCGCGAGTTTGTGCTGAAACTTTTCAGGGAGTTATCGATCCCCTTCACCACAATATTCGAGGCGTCGCCGAGAGTGATTGTTAAAAAAAATCGTGCGAAAAACACGGAATTCAAGGAAAAGTTTGACAGTCTGGATGGGGAATTAATGTAGTGAGATTAGGTCTTCTTATGCCCTGGTGCATACTGTCTCCTTCATCTGCATGCTGTCGCGATGCATTGGAGGAAGACGATATGCTCCAGTCTGTCGTGGAAGAGCCAGAGATACACGTATGACAGATTAATGGGCAGAGTCTAGCGAGAAAATTGTGTCTTTTTTTACAGCTTGTGTTTTTGTACCAAGCAGTGCTGAGTAAGTTTTAGACGAGATATATATTTTGTATTCTGATACCATGCGTGTTACTACAGCAATTTAAAATATCATGTATGTTTGATAGAAGTAGCACATGAACGTCGGTCTGTATGAGACATGTTATCCAAATATCAAGCCGTTAGAGAAAATGGAACATGATTGGTCAAGAGTAAAGTATTACACCCCATAAACGTGCCATGTTCTCACCAAAATTGTGCAATGTAAAAAATCAACTTGATGTGTTCATCGTCATGACCGTACAATAGTCAATTTTCATTGCTTACTGAATATTCCCTCCGCCAAGGAGGTTATGTTTTCATCGCGTTTGTCTGTCTGTTATTCTCTTTGTCTGTCACCAAAAAGCTACGAACGGATCTTTACAAAATTTGCAGGGATTGTTAGGCAAGTTAACAGTAACAGACTATTAACTTTTGGTGAAAATCGTTCATTTGTTTGTTTATCTGCATACTTTTTCTTAGCACCATAACTCAAAAAATTATGGACGGATTTTCATGATATTAGCAGGAGTTGTTAGGTATATTGCGAAGAGTAAATAACCAAATTGTTGTGATGATCTGTTTGTTTGTTCGTTTGTTTGTTGCCGTGTTTGATTATATGCTTGTTAGCACAATAACTCAAAAAGTTATGGATGGATCATTTTGAAATTTACAGGAATTGTTAGTAATGCTAAAAGACATCATTGATTAAACTTTGGTGATGATCGGTTGGTCTGTTTGTCTGTTTGACTTATGTTTGTCATATTGCTTGTTAGCAGCATAACTCAAAAAGTTAAGAACGGATCTTCAACAAAATGATAAAAACGGTTAATACTATCAAAAGGTACAGATGATTAGATTTTGGTGTTGATACAAAGAAAATCATGATTTCAGAATCAATTCAAATTTTCGTTCTCAGCGTGCTCTAGTCTTCATTAATCTGGAAAATTTTTTAAGAACTCAGGCTTATTTATAGTAGATACTGACAAAAATTCTGCTCAAGCTCCCCTCACTCAATGGACCGCATCGTTGATCATAATCACTTTTAAACACGAACAGAAAATCGCCTGACATGTGCCCAGTCAATACTACGTTGGCACACAAAGTCTTGCAATTCAGCAAAGTTAGACTGGAACAGTATATTATGTATACACAGACGTTCGTGAAACAAACGTGAAAAACAAGTGATAAATAGCAACGTTCGTAAAAGTTATTCATTCTTTCCTTGATATATGCCCACTAAAAGTTTTCGCTTTTCACAACAGCCAACAACTTCAAGCGACTGGACATAGTTTTACGCAGAAATGATCGTATGCAACGTTATTGCCACATCGTGGAAATGGAAGACGCGCCGAAATTGCTCTTTGGCTTAGGAATGTTTGCGATTGAAGGCGGACAACATTGACCATCTTCGCTCGGAAGATCGATCGTGTAGACTGGTATTTAGAGTGACCTTTTATTTCCCCTCGGAATTTCACTGGAAACGATGTTCCTATACATGGACAGCAGGCGTTATTGGATTATTAAGTATTTATCGAGGTAGGAAGGTATATCGTACGTTAATGTTGAGCTGTGGCTTGTTGATGCCGCCCGTGTTGCAGCCGGCGCAGGTGATGAGATTGTTTGCTGCGGCGGAGTCGGTGACGCTGGCAAACTTCAAGTCGTACGCCCGTTGTGTTATGCTCCTGGCCAGGGAGTTGGTAGCCGCGGATATAACGGGATGCTCTGTGATGTACTCGCCAACCATTTCGCTCCATTTCCTTCGAGGTATAAAAAACTATAATGAGGAGTTGCCTTTAACCCTTTCGTTCCCAGAAACATTGCTCCTGCTATGTAGTTCAAGAAGCAGCTCATAATAGATATTCTATTTGCAGTCATTTGAACTCTACCACCCGCTTTATTCAGTCTTAAATAGAATACAAGCACTGACTTCAGACGGGTTGTAAAATATACTGTGCAAATTTCCAGAGCAAGAAACAACGCTCTAGTTCAACTGGAGTTCCCTTGGGGAAGGAAAGGGTTGAGAAGTGATACCAGGAATATGAAAACTTCACCCAATTAATATGTATGGGCGATGGATGTAAGTCAATAATTTTATAGTAATTAATGCAAATTAAACATTCTGCTTCACAGAAAAAGGTTGAATTTAACTATGAAGATCACACGCATTTGAAGCCATTGTGGGCTTCTGCAGGACGCGCCTCACTTCTTGCGATCAGTCGCCAGTGCGATTATGTTGCCTTTATCTTAACATTTATTTAATCTCGAATAAATTCAAAACTCCATAGATGAAGTTCATCAAGCGCAATATTTAAGAGGTTGGACAAAACAAAGCTCAATAGGGCTTTGGATGCGACTGCAGGCTCTCGTATCGGCGTAATCGCGATATCGGAGTTGTAATCTCTGTACACTTTTAGTTCGGGAGATCATGAATACGCTCTAACCTGTGATGGCGATGCAAGGATGAAACGATGACGATCGATTCACCGGGGCTGTGACACGAGCTACGAATTCGGTGAAACTTATGTTAGCGATCCCTAACTAAATAGAGAAAAATGAAATAAATAATTATTGTGAACGTCATAGCGCAGCAGCTATTATCTTTCAAATATAAAGACAAAAATTTGCCATGAAAACATCTGTTTAACACACGAGGAGTCATAAATGAGTCACCAAGTGTTTTCGAATCACAATAATTCTCCACACCCGCTGATACCTATACAATTTAGCGTTCAAAGCGTCTCAAAATTGCAATTATAATGACAGCATACGTGACGCAAGTACTGAATGTAATACTGAAATAGGAAACATCTTATAATCTGACAGTGAAGTATACTCGAACCTAAATCTACGTCCCTGAGAAGTGACGTCCATCTAGTGTAAATTAAGTGAAAGACTAATGGTTTCATAGATTGGTATAGATTAGCAGGCAGTATTGAGTCCAATAGACTAGACTTGTCCACAATTTCAGACAGGAGGGCTGGCTTCAACCTGGTAAACTGAATTTCAGGCGTTAACTCTCAATCGATGACCCCAAGGGACTTCCGAAAACTCAGTCTTGCTCCGTAAAAGAGAGTTTGGAGCCAACTTGGGCGTAATGAGGCAACTTAGATCTAACTCACCATGATTTAAAGTGATCTAGCTAACGCTCTCGTCTGATGTTGCTGACAAGCCAGGCCCTGTAGGCCTAGCTAAACTCGATGTAGCCGAGCCTATCGATGACACATTTAAACTGCCTTGGTTCCCAAGACGGGTGATAGAGAGATCTGGGAGGTCGATGAGAGAAACGGAAGTGGTAGGGAGACGCCGTATATATGGCATTAGGGGCCATTAATATTTGCATATCGTAATAAGAAATGTATGTAACTTCACATGGGTCTCGTACCTTGTGCATTATGCAAGGTCATATCTTACCTGTATACTGGAAGTTTTTGATCGTCAATGTCATTGATATCGTCAGAGGGAAGGTGGTTCGTCCAGTCTAGTGCTCCGTCACTGCCTGATAGGCTCTGCCCGAGTTGGGCAACTGTCTCAATGAGTCGCTGGAATGGACGGAACCATTCCGCTGTGTCTTCCAAAATTAGTCGGAACTCCTGAAATACGGCAATACAAGAGACCTGGGTATTCTAGCTATGTGTCATGATTATGTTGAATATGGACTATCGACATATCTAATGGCAGACGTTTAGATATTACCGAAGATGATCGTGTGACGTAAAAGAGAAAAGAGCAGTACATTTTCATCTCAATTTCACAGTCAAGATGTCAGAAGCACTTGTATAGGCGATTTGTAAGCCAACCGAGGAACATGCGGAAAAACACTGACTAAAAAAAATAAATAAATGCAAAGATGAACAATAACTAGCTTAGATGATCGGCAAAGTTACTAAGAGATGCATCAGCCATAACATTAATTTAAGGCACAGAATTAAAAATTTGTTCGTATAGGCGCTCCGCCAAATTTGTTAATGAAGGAAGGACGGAAGCCATTGAAAATTTGTAATATTTCTACTAGTTTGTTGTCAATAAAAAATCAGTCGTAAGAGATTATTGCACCAAAGCTGCATAGTTATCTAGCAGTTTAAAAGTGAGACGAAGATACTACTAATCATTAATCATTGGTACTTGGTACGCTATATTCTGCCGTATCTCCACCGGTGTTAGGTTCTCTAGGTTCCGCCGTATACTCACTAGGGTCAGGTACTCGAGGTTCCGCCGTATACTCACTAGGGTCAGGTACTCGATGTTCCGCCGTATACTCACTAGGGTCAGGTAGTCGAGGTTCCGCCGTATACTCACTAG
>LQNS02278089.1:1368508-1384803 GCA_001587735.2 Parhyale hawaiensis | reverse complement strand
AATCGGTTCATAACTTTTTGAGTTATCCTGGTGACAGACAAACAGACAAACAGACAAACAGACAGACAGACAGACAGACAGACAGACAAACACGGCGAAAACATAACCTCCTTGGCGGAGGTAAATATTCCTATAGGGGTGCAAAATATAGAAGACCTGGAGCCCTGTGGCTGATATTAACAGTCCCATATAGGAGCTCCAATTGGACGTTATATATGTAAAAAAACAGCGCGTGATTATTTGAAATTGAGAGTTGATGGACAAAAACGGGGTTCAGACCTGGAATAACGATGTGGAACTGATGAAAATACAGCTGAAACAAATCCGTACCAAATCCCTATAGTTGAGAGAAATAGCCTGGATTGTTTTACTTCATGAGCCAACAATAGCTGGGAGTGTAACGACAGTTACTCCACTAGTGTTTTAATAATAATGAAATATCACGTATATTTCTCTTGCACTAAGTATATGGCACACCCGGCTCCAATACAACTCACAACTCGCTGCGTTGGCCCTATATCGCCGAATGTTAGTTTTTCATATTTTAAGCATTACCGTTCCTGCAATATATGTACTATATAAATACTGATTCATTCGCAAACAGACCCCCTACTTATATTTTTCGTTTTACACTTTATATCCTAATTTATCGCTAAGCGTGCGCTAAAATGGATATTTTTGCTGAACTAATAAATTTCGCCTCATTTTCTAAGCAAAAATATCGATTAAACATTTCTTCAATGAAATGCTGTTGCGAGACTGGTTTTGGCCAGGATCTGTTCGTAAGCCGGAGCCAGTCTTTGCTCGTTTCCTCTTTCTCCCTAACCTCACTATCTAAGACACCGTAAACGATCTCATACACTCCGTAACATTGACCACGATCGAGCTTGAACAATTTCTGTATCTGTAGCAAGAACCAGTTTATTCAGGAGCGCCTTCACAGATCGGGCGAGCAGAACCACATTGCATGGCTGCAGGACATCTTCATCCTCAATAGAACGAAGCCGCACTTGCTCTACAAATTTCACTCGCCCCACTTCAAGCTTCTTCTTCTTCATCCCTAACGAGGCGCACTTTCGCCAGTTCGGAAATTCGAATTTCAACCTTGTCTTATGTTCAACTGGTCATCGATACTTCGAGGCTTTCCTTCTAGGAAACATAAGGCAGACACGTTGGATTCGGCGCTTTGAATCGCGCTGCAAGTGATTGGAGCCATCTGATTACGTTGAATCCAGTGGAAACTCTATTTTACTAGCAGGTTTGTACCAAATTCGATTCAACAGACCGAAGCCAGCTCATCTGGCTGACATTCCAAACTAGTCAGGCTCATAGTCCTAATTTCACATGCCAATCGAATACGCCCTTACTCAGGCTGTGCTTTTTCTCAGCAAGGGTTCTTTCTCTTACTTTATTTCAGCGCAAAAAAAAAAAAAAAAAATTATTATGCAGTGGCTAATCCTGAGTACGATAAGGTTGGTATACCCATTATACGAATTTGAGGGCACTGCAAATAGTGCAATTCTAGCGAAATAATTAGTTACTTTAAGGCACGAAGTTAGATAATATTGTATCAGCAATGATAGACGGCCCGTGACCCGTTGGGTCGTCATCAAGATCGTTTTTTTCCTTCGCAAAAAAAAAAAGGAAAACCTATCCAGCTGGTCAGAGATCACACGCTTCCGGCCATTTACTCATGCCCGTACTGGTCACCATAAGCAGCTTCTTTGCTTCTCTAATGTATATTCAACACTCAATCAGTGAGCTAGGTCAATTTATATGTTACACATTCCACTTATATTTCCCGTAGTACCTTTGAATTTAATATGTCCGTTCTTGCAGCCGAGCCCGAGCGCTGGTTCCACTTCCGTATCACAGATACAATCGATTTAAATTATCACCCCTCCAATTTCTTTCTATCTTAAACTAAAGTAATAGTGTGAAAAAAGACACAAGTAAATAAACGTGAGACAAGTAAATAAATAAAGTTTACCGACTTTTAGTGTAATACTAGACGGCCCGCGACCCGTTGCCTTGTCATCACGATCGTCTTTGCATTTGCAAAAAAAAAAAAAAGAACAGGCGTCATTCAGCTGCTCATATACCATACGCTATTTGGCCGTCCACTTCTCCCTGTACTGGTCACAATCAGCAGCTTCTTTGCTTCTCTAATGAATATTCAACACTGAGTCTGTAAGCAAAGTCAATTTATGTGTTACGTACTCCAGTTGTATTTCCCGTAGTACCTTTGGATTAACCGTACCCGTTCTTGCAGCCAACATCAGGTTTTAATTTCGTATAACGGATATAATCGAATTTTATTTTTGTCCCTTGAATTTCTTCCCGTCTTAAAGCAAAGAAATTGTGTGTAAACAAGCACGACAAAAGAAACAGACAAGTATGGTTCACCGATTTTTAGTATATTATAGATAGATTGTATCAGTGTCAGCCTTGAAACCAACTTTGGTTTATTTTGGTGCCCAAGTGAAATGTAATTAGCAAAAATTTTAATTAATTTTACACTATAATGCGATTGATCGAGGTTATCCTTTACAGCTCAAAAGAACGTTTGGTGCAGCTCTGATGTAGCTATAGAACTACTCCTATTCCTAGAACCAAGCGTATATAACAATTATGCAACAGAATTCTACTTAGAATGAGACATATACCTACACCTTCACCATTCAAATTGTTTGCATATTGCCTACAGATTTTAAAATAAAAATGAAAGTTAAAGGTCAAATTATTTCCCGTCGTAAAAATACCAACCGAATATTCATCGGGGAGTGAAACTTAATCTGGGAACGTTAACTAAGTACAGCGGGGGAAACAGGTGCACGTACACATGGAAATATTTAATATTTTTACTGGTAGTACATTACATGAACATAGTCAGCATAAATTTACTGCATAAAATTGCATACTGCCAATATATGCATTCGAAATTGTATGATATTCAGTATCTAAGAAACAATGACAGTATCGTAAGTTACAAGAGTAAAAAAAATTATTGTACAATGGAAAAACATGGTATTTCTATTCAAGAATTGGTAGTAAAGCCTTTATTAACTTTAACAGCAATTAAACTTTTCCTGTAGTCTTTAATTAATGATTTGCATACTTTAGTAGATAAATATTTTGCTCCCTTGTTTCTAACAAATTCTCTTCAGATTTGTGACTGTTGGACCTCTTTCCCGGATATTAAGTTTCAAATGTTGCAACAAGTTCTCAATTGAATTCAAATCCGGGGTCTAATTCGGTCATTGTAAGATTTCAAAGATATTTTAAGCAAACCACATCTTTGTAGTCCTAGCAGTATACTTGAAATCATTGCCTTGGTGGAAAATCCATTCTGGAGGAAGTGCAAGGCTCTCTACAGATCGAAGCCACACCACATGTTCCCTTAGGATTTGTTGATATCTTTACCTCCACCAAAGAGGTTATGTTTTCGTCGGGTTTGTCTATATGTCTTTCTGTTTATGTTTGTCTGTCTGTCTGTCACCAAGATAACTCAAAAAGTTCTGAACCGATTTGGACGAAATTTACAGGGATTGTTAGGTATGTTAGGAGGAACAGATGATTAACTTTTGGTGAAGATACGTCCATCCGTTTGTTTGTTTGTTTGTTTGTCTGCCTTATTTATCTCAATGCCATAACTCAAAAAGTTATGAAGGGATTTTTATGAAATTAACATGAGTTGTTAGGTATATAACAAAGAGTAAATGACCATATTTTGGTAATGATCTGTCAGTTCGTTCGTTTGTCACTGTTTTTAATTTTATCCTTGTTAGCACGTGCAATAACTCAAAAAAATAATGATGTATCTTTATGAAATTTATGGGGGTTGTTAGTAATGTTAAAAGACATAAATTAATAAATTTTGGTACAGATCGGTTTGTTCGTTTGTATGCTTGATGCTTGTTTATCTTAACGTTTGTTAGCAGTATAACTCAAAAAGTTATGAACGGATCTTCAAGAAAGTTGCACAAGCTGTTATTACTATCAAAAGGCACAAATGATTAGATATTGCAGTTTATACAAAGAAAATTATGGTTTCAGAGCAATTTAAATTTTTTGCTACCGTTAACTCGCTTGGCGGAGGTATGCGCTCTCAGAGTACTCTAGTTCTGCATTCATCTTATTTTCCAAAATGGACGAGTTCCCAACATCTCTCGCCGAAAAGCAGCCCCAAACCAAGATACTAAATAATCTTCGCCAAATTTGACTGCTGCTATTGTGTGCTTTGGTACGCACGATTCGCTGTCTTTCCTTCATACATGATGCCATAAAACTCTCTCCCAATATGAACTTGACTTTGTTTTACCCTCTTTTGCGAATTTTAACCTTGCATCTCTGTACTGTTCGAAACTAGTGGTGTTTTGCTTGGTCTGCGGGACTTCAGGTTGTTTCTGTGGGGTTTGCTCGTTACTTTTGGTAGGCTTAGTTACGAGCGGCTCTTGATAAATGCAAATCATGCTGGAGATCTGCTCGGTTGGCCATTTTTTATCTGTCGTCCTAACTTTCTCCGTAATATTGGAGAGATCTTCCTAGGAGCACCTGATCTACATTAGTTCTCAGCAGCATCACGTCTTTTAAATCTTGTTCGAATTAAACAATTGTAGTAAGTGGGATTTTCAGGTCACTTGAGATTTTTCTGTGACTTTTTCTATTTTCTACAGCTTAATAACCAGGTCGTTTTGCGTGTTATTCAATTCCTTATGTCCATCCATACTTAGAGTAGCTCTCTGTAAGTAGTGGTTGCAGAAAGACCCGATTTTCATATGAAGGTGGACTAGAGTTACTGCAAATGTACTAGAGCAATCTAGACTGTTCTACTTCGAAGTTTAACTAAAATGTACTGTTTTATAATGTAAAATTGATACTGTACGAACACCTTTTCACCTCCATCCAAAACGTGAAAATGCATGTATTTTCTATGTATCAATGAATTTCTTGTTTTTATTCGCAGATTCTGATTTTACGCCCCGAAATACCGGTACAACGTAATTATTTGTGCTTTCCATTTGCTACAAATGTGATTAAAAAGAACTTTTTCTTGTGTACGACCACTTTTCTCCCCATTGTAGGACTGGCAATACCCTTGACTCCCCTTAGCCTTGACCGCACAACAGGTGGTTGAGTGCTGTTTTCTTAGAACTTTCTTTCAAGGATAATTTGTGGTTGTGACCATCACACTGAGGTCTGTGAAATAAACAGATAAAAACTGCCGTCATAATCTGTTAGTAATCAAGGATGATGAGACTCAACAGGTTACCTCACGGGGCGGGGCGAAGCTGTAGTGCATCATGGGAAATGGGCTTGTGACGTCATGAAAACCTAGTAGGTTTATCAGTAGCCATGTTGCATTGTTCCTCATCATTTTATTTAGGCCTCCGGAGTGTCCTACATATCCTATAATCTTTTTAGTTGCGCAAAAATGTGTAGCAAAGCATCTGCGAACATTTTTAGCTCTCTGAAGGATAAAATTTTGAAAGAACGTAGATTGAAAGGCTTGTAAAAGAGCAGATGAATTCAACCGGCAAATGCCCGCACGTGTCAGAAGCACTTTTACAGCCAAGTTTATCGTCTTTAAAATGCAATAAATCAAGTGAGTTTTATCGAGAGTAATATGGCATTCTAAAGATGGATTTATATGAGTGAATACCGCAATTTTTCGATTTATTTTCGTCTTCTATCAATGATCTGCTATCCTCTATAATTTCAATCCGCTGTAACAAAAATGGGCTCAGATGCGAGCGATTGAACGCCGAGATAGATAAACTTCTTAACAAGATTACAAAAGAAAAACATTAGAGTACAAAAAGATAATTTACTTTCCTTCGAGCCAGGTAATATTAAAGCCAAAGTCAACATCTGATCTGCAGAAGCCATACTATTGCTCGGTAAAATTATAAAAAAAAACATCAGCTGCCATACGCTGTGAGAGTTGCAGCAGTCTAGGTATACAGTAGGGTCGCGTCCGACGGTCCGACTCGCGCTAACTAACTTGTAAAAAAAATTACCTAGCCTTGTTCCCCATACCTAAACTATCTTACGCAACGGTGTTGTTGAAACTGGCGGATGTTAAAACTCCCTTTTTTTTCCAATGATGCTGTTGTTTTTACGATTAGGAGAGGCGAATATGTTAACGACGCGTACGCGATGGCACCGCTTAGGCTAACATTTTACCGACACTCTCTGACCGGGTGCGTGCCTGTTACGAAAAAAAACAACCTAAATAATAATAAAATTTTATCCTTCATAGAGCTAAAAAAAAGTTTGTAGATGCTTTGATACCTATTTTTGTTCAACTTTAAAGATTGTATTACTTGTAGGACACTCTGGAGGCCGAACTGAAATGAAGAAACAATGCAAAATAGCTACTGATAAACATACTAGGATTTTATGCCCATTTCCCATGATGCACTGCAGCTTGGCTCCGCCCCGTGGGTTAACCTGTTGCGTCTCATTATCCTTGGTTAGTAATGTATGTACTACGCTCAAGTACATCACACTTTCTGTTTTATCTTAGCAGGCAGTCGAAGTGAAAAAATTGACAAACCAATTTTTACAACATATTATTTATCATTGTCCATCCATTCAGTACTTTCCATTGACCCCTCGTATAAAGGCTTAGCGTAGCCACCAAAAGGGTCTAATAATATAAGCTTACTGATTTCGACATTAACAGCGCTAACGCTTGTAAAAAATCTTCATACGCGTGCGACAATTACATAGCACCAGCAGTCTCATCAGAAATAGGAGATCTTATTCGGGATGTGCAGTAACATTTTAAACTAGAACACTCTGAGAGAGCATACCTCCGCCAAGCAAGGCAATGGTAACGAAAAATTCCCATTGGTTCTGAAACCCTGATTTTCTTTGCATCAACACCAAAATCTAATCACGTGTGCCTTTTGATAGTATAAACAGTTTCTGCTATTTTCTTGAATATCCGCTGATAACTTTTTGAGTTATGCTGCTGACAAACATTATGACAAACAAGTCAAACACACAAACGGACCAACCGATCTGCACTAAAACCTAATTAACTATGTTTTTAACATTACTAAACACTCATGTGAATTTCATAAAGATCCATTGAGAACTTTTTGAGTTATTGTGCCAACAAGCATAAAATCATACACAGCGATAAACAAACGAACGAAAGAAAAGATCATCACAAATATGTGGTTCATTTACTCTTCGTAATAAACCTAACAACTCATGTAAATTTCATGAAAATCCATTGATACTTTTTTTTAGTTATGACACTCAGAAAAATATGCAGACAAACACAGAGATGCAAGTATTTGCATCAAAAGTTAATCATCTGTTACTGTTAACATGCCGAACAACCCCTATAAATTTCCTAACGATAAGATCCATTCACACGTTTTGGAGCAATCTTGGTGACAGACAAACAGCTAGACAGAGAAAGAGACAGATATACACGACGAAAACCTAACCTCCTTGAAGGAGGTAATTAGAGCTCAACAGGCCATGCAGGTCCGGCAGCCCACTGGACTGCAGTGCTGAAGGTCATAAAATCAAAATAAATCGTTGTCTCTAGAAATAAGTGTTAAGGATTGGGCACGTCAGTATCGTACAGGCGTTAAACAGATGATCTGAAACTGAAAGCACAGACATAACTTTGCATTTGAACTGAGAAGAACTTGTGTCCTGTGAACACACTGTACCCAGTAAGAAAAGTTAGTGGTCAGTGAATAGTTGAATTCTGTGAATGGTTTAGATTTATGCTCGAAATTGAAAAAGATGATCTTTCGAATCTGGGAATCTTGTGCCCCTCTGATTATACTGCATTTATTTTAGGTTTCGGAAATGCGTGTTTATTGTTGATGGATTATGCGCCTGCTACATCAGAAAACGTTAACCTTGGCTTTTCAATTCAGTTTGATCGTGACTGCTCTTTATTTAGTGGTGAAAAATTCAGACTTATGTGAATAAAAGGTATCCTTGAGCAGATACATAGATATGCACATGTGATCAGGCATGCT
Organism: Parhyale hawaiensis; assembly: GCA_001587735.2. Lineage (NCBI taxonomy): Eukaryota > Metazoa > Arthropoda > Malacostraca > Amphipoda > Hyalidae > Parhyale > Parhyale hawaiensis. The sequence continues at coordinate 1,376,788 of LQNS02278089.1, read as the reverse complement.
CATAAACCAGTTATCCACTGTATCAGCAGCTCTGCAGTTATCAATTAATACTGTGGAGGACCTCCGCAGAGAAGCCGTTAATCTTCACTAATAGCATTGACTTATCTGGTGGGGCAGTTTTTGACTTAATTTATGGCTTTAACAGTTGCACCTGTTATTGAGACCCAGAGGCCCCGAAGAAGCGAGCATAACCGATTTTACCAGACGCAAATGATGAAGAAGTATACAGTGTCTAATTTTAGGCAGTTTTTCACTACCTGTGCTGTATAATTTCCGGGAAAAAGGTGAATGCATCCGATGAAAAATATTAGAAGGAATCTGTTATGCGCATATGCTTAACAGTACAGCGTGTATAGCGTTATCTGTAGATGTGGCGTGCTCGACAAGAGTAACATTGTGTAATGTGTAATATTGGCTGAGTCAAGACAATACTTCATTTTTACTGCGTTCGATTCGCCCAACTTGATCGATGTAACATGATGCTATAAGCATTAACTTGTCTGAAATTTCCATCTTTAGCATTGAATTCGCCACTTAATATCGAATTCCATACATTTTTCATAAGCTGATTACGAATGAAACGGCCAGAGTAGGATTGAGTTTTCAGCTGAATCTGGAGTAACCAGTTTGCAATAAATGGCTCGATGCAAATGGTGAATTGAACGCTCACGATAATTACCTTGCTATTAGAGGCATACCTAGTTTAAATACCGTACTGTGACGGCAGCAGCACGCACGAGATGCTATGTCAGGAGGTACCGATACGAAGTATATCTCAGCATTACTGGCGGAAAGTCTCAACTAGGTAAATGGTGAACTCACCTTGTGAATTCCATTTGTCTCAACTTTGGCCTAGTGCGCTACTGTTGGCCGGGAAATATGGGGCAAAGCATCTCATGGAGACGAAAGAGGAAAGGAGAAGAAGACAGAAGAAAGAAACACTTGTACGGAGGGCTTCTTCCTTGGCCCGCCACTTGGAAGTAGGTATAGGAGTCCCATGGGATGGGTCGCTTACCGCCATCGACCGCCCACCTCATGGAGCAGAAGGGGAAGTACATACCTATCCTGATAAACTAACTTTAGGAGTAGGAACTGTGGTCAGACGCAACATTCCCTGCGGAAAAATCTCTCAGGAATCTCTGAGGGAGTGAGGTCCAGGATATTTTGATGAGGATAAGGTTTGTAGAATATTCTCCTGAGGATATTGAACACTCAAGAATTTGCTGATTGTGCAATAAGGCACGGGTTTCTGTTCTTTATTTTTCATCACATAGTCAATAGAGTGTAATATGCCTAGTACTGTAACGCCACAGGCATAATCTAAGGCATTATTGTACTTCTCATAATAGCCCTCTGTATTCTCTCCGATTATCTCTTTTTTTCAGTATCTCTAAAATTTTGTCGTCCGTTCTTAAATGCATTTAAGTTGATTTGCTTGTACAATTCTGGATCTGTGTCGTAACATGCTCATATCACCAGGGTTCATTAGCGATTTGCCGCTCTGATGCTGCTAGCATACATTGAGACGTGGGGTAGACCAAATAGGTAGTGGTAACGCTCCAGAAAGAGTATATTTTTAGGGAATGCACTGCTTGAAACGCCACGTAGGGTTGACACTTGATAGGTACTAAAGATAAGCGGTTCGGTGGGGACAACTGAATGCATGCGACATAGCTGCACGAAAGAACCGGTCTCTCATTAATTCCCGTTGCTCTCGTGCAGTTGCGCGTGCTTACAGCTCTGCAACAGTGACAGTGGCATACATTCATCCTGCTCCACTACTGTGTTCAGTGTTTTCGATGTTTACTTCCGCGAGGGATTTCATGCTTTGTCGGGCGTTTGTTTGTCTTTCTGTTAGCAATTAACATATCTCAAAAAGTTATGAACGGATTTTCATGACATTTAAACGAACTATTAGGAATGTTACGAGGAACAGATGACCAAGTTTTGGTGATGAATGGAGGAGGTTTGCAGTCTCGGAACCCAGTTCTAGTTGCATTACATTTCTTATAGCATAGTTTGCTCTAGAGCATTGCCAATTCTTGTTTGTCTCACTTATGCCCTTTCGCAGGTTCAAGCAAATATGTCAGACAAGAGGCCATATCCTGCACTTATGGTTGTCTGCCGTACGTATAACAGTATTAGTACGGCAAAATTATGTGGGTATGAATCAGCTTTACATAATCCGGTGGGGGAGGAGATCTGACATAGAATCATTGTATCTGCAATTCATGATTTTATCTTGTTGCAACAGGCCATACGCCAGAACGTTACATGTATGATACACCATTATAGAAAAAATTAAAAGGCCCCTATTTACCGGATATAATAAAAATGCACCCACATTTCAAATAACTGCTGCATCACTATTTATTGAAACGAAAATTGAAAAAATATTCATATTTTGTTAAAAAAAAACGAGGAAGCTTCTCTTCATATAATAACTTCTACTGCAATTATACCTATGAGCACGCTCTTATGGAGAAAGTTTGAGAGCCCAGCAACTTTGATTTGGACAGAACTGTTTGTTTACGTTTTTCGGGACTGCAAACATACGCGATATATTTCCCAAATGCGAACATAGCTTGTGATCAAGTCAAACTGAGCACAAGATGAACTGATCGCTATAAGCTAATCTATGTAATTATTAAAAATTACAAAAACCCAGGTGGAAGCGAAAACGTGTCTGCGGAAAAAGTGGAAAAGCGTAGCAGGAGATGCGCCGAGCCACAGGGCTGTTCTGCGGTCCAGTTCCACCACTTGTTCCGACTTTCAAACTATGAAGATGCGCGATTTTGTCAGATTTCTGCTGTGATGAAACTTGTCTGAATTTAAGCTCATCATTTCATGTACTGGGAGGCTTATAAATCCGTACTTGCGGGAAAATAAAAAACTTTTTTGTTTTGACCCATGCATATTCGCTAGTATCAGTACTATTAGAATATGCAGGGAAGCTTAGAAGAATGGGAGCATAAAACTTAAATATATATTCATATTACGCGATCATGCATATCTAAAAATATAAATGCAATCTATGCGCATATGAAACTCTGATAATCTTGCTTGCTTGGTAGTCACTGTGCACTCAATCAGTGATGGACACTAAATAAATTAAATGCATTTAAATACTGTGTGCTTCATCAAACTGTAATTGAATACTAAATAAAAAAAATTGACAAAGGTATTTAAACATTAATTACTAAATACATCAGATGAATTTAAATACTTTGTTTAAATGCATTACCTGGTTTCATTTTAAACGCATGAAGGCAGCAATCCAGCCATATTTATAGTAATTATGGATTGATAATATAAAAAATCAGTTGAGTTTTATATCACATTCTGGCAAAAGTCGATCGTTGAGACGCGAGCGATTCCACCTTGGCACCCTATGGGGACGTCCGATCGGGTCGTCAAAGTCGCTTTAAGCCAAGCCCACTAGACTTGACTTGTCCGGAAATGCAGACAGGAACTTTCTGGTCAGGAATTGCAGAAAGGAACTTTGGCTTCATTATTTTGAATCGTATTGCAGGCGCTGAAAGCCGTCGGTTTATGGTAAGCCGATTGAAATCGCTACTGCACGGAGTAAGACTATAAGTTCATAGAAGCGCCACAGGTAGCAGATTAACAGCGCCTGGAACTTGAATCAGCAAATCGAGGCCAGGGTGCCTATCTCAAGATTCGGATAAGTCAAGCCTCAAAGGATTAATTTCGCTACCCAAGCCAGCCTTCGCCTCATCAGCATAATTATGAAAAAGAAATAGGCACTCATTGACTGGCTCAAGGCGCATATAATTGACGATATTTGTAAAAGGTGTTGTTAACTGAGTATGATTTTCATCCCGACACTGACTATTAGTACTTTTCAAAATATGTTCAATCTGTGTCCGTCATTAAAGTATTGGGTGGCCTTCGCAGTCCCCCAATATCAACCCAACTAAAAGTAAGTAAAAATAATTTCCTGAGAATACGCATGAGCTCATGGCCTACTATGTATAATGAAGAATGGCTGGCCATATTCGTCTAGTACTGTCGTAAGATTACAAACTCCCATTACATAATGAGGGTTCTCATTATACTAATAGCGAAGAGTTTAAGCTTCTGTTTCCGAATAAAGTCGATTTTACAGAGGAAAGAATATGGGACATAGGCCTATAGTATATCTAGGTATAGAAATGTGGTGCATTCGCACTAGGATGTTCTCACACAGGATCAGCGCGCATAGAAACATCTAGTAGGGAAAGAAGAGGAAGAGCAGAAGATAAAGCTAGCATTTGAAGCATGTAAAGTTATATTTACAGACACGTGCCGTTTGTGGGCGAGATGAAACGCCTATGAGGCACAACGTGTATCAGAAACAAACAAAGAAGTGAAATGGTGCAATGTATATTCAAGTTTTTGATTTGAAGTACCTATATAAATACAACAAAAATCAATTTAAATACAGTATTTAATTGTACGTTTTCAAACGTATCTGCTAATAAATTTTAAAATAAAAAAATGCATTTAAATACTTTGCACTCGATATATATCAAATGCTCGATATATATCAAGTGCTGCCCGTCACTGGACAGGGCGGGTTATAGGGTAGCATTAGGTCAAGAATTCACCAGAGTTAAGTAGCTCATAATTCCTTTACTCGCCAGAGTTAAGTAGCTCATAATTCCTTTACTCGCCAGAGTTAAGTAGCTCATAATTCCTTTACTCGCCAGAGTTAAGTAGCTCATAATTCCTTTACTCGCCAGAGTTAAGTAGCGGGCGTTAGTTTAAACAGGAAGTGTTGTCAGAGTTCAGTGACGGCCGTTAATTTAGACGGGTGGGTTAGGTTAGAAAAGCTACGCTTGGTCTAACTAAGATCAGTTGGCATATCGTAGCTTACGTTTGCTGCATTTTTTTAGAAAGTAAAAACCTTCATTAGCTGTGGAATTTCCCCGGGTCCTCTAACTAAATATTTAATGTCCCCTCGTTTGTGTAACTCTGCATATTCTAGTGTCCCTACTGCTGTCGGCGCAACCGGGCACAACGGCTTTTTCACTGTCTGGCTGTGCGTCGGGCATGAAATGAAGAAGAGACGACCGCTCTTTTTACCCTAGTCGCGGAAGCTGTAGTTAGGCTCGAAAACAACGGCTTGCGACCGCTGATTGCGTGCCATTAAAATTTCGCCATAGTTTTTTCTGGCAACTTCAGTGTTTTTTTTTTCGCTATGCGGGATTATTCCAGTGAAACGGCAACTCGATTTAGAGTCAACTACAGGCAGATGATAGGTAATGATGGATAATTGTACCACACTCAGCTGCCAATGTATTCACTGAGTCGGGCAAGAGAGGCGCTGGATGAGCTGCAATTGCAGACGGTGAGCCCGGAGTGGTTGGCTGCCTGTGGCTAGGCTTGAAAACTGCATAAGTTAGATATTTCACATGTCAATTCTTGGGTATTTGAGCATTTTCACTTTTCATTTTTCTGAGCTGCACTGTAACTGTCGATAACCACAATCCTGAAGAGACATGAATGCTCTTCGATTTTCTTTGTATGACCGTTTTGACTAGGAATTTATCTCGTGCCTACGGATTATTCAAGAGAAATTCGGGCTCCGGGAGGTTAGGGACCTGCTCTAAGGATTTTCAACTAGGCTCTAGGTCTAGGGCTAACCTTTGTGCTTCAGCGTCTTCTCAAAATGTTTTATGGAACTCAGTATATTGTCACCATTTAAACAGAACAGCTCTCATTAAAAGTCAAGAGTCTCTACAGTCATGCAAAAGATGGATGGCGTTGGCAGTTTTCGCATTTTTTTCACGAAAGTTATTTAAAATGTACCAGGAAATTTGCTACATTACACGCCAATTTCATAGCCTCAACTGCCATTGCAGCATTTACCCCTAAAATAATCCTTTCGCTTGTCAATATTTAATAATACGAAACTAGAATTTCTGATTTCCCAGGTTGTAGGGTTTGTCCCAGCGCCCGTCTACGCCGTAGTCATTAGGTTATACACTGTAAATATATACAGTACTCTATTACTTGTTCTACAGATCACCGAACTCCTCGGCACTCAGGAAGTAGACCATAGCCAAGAACTCGTCTAGATTTGCAGCAGGCGCATTCTGTGTCTAGGGATTTTCGATCGTACATGAAATGCCGCAGGTAACAGCGACATCTATGTAACTCTCTCGTACGGGTGGCGAGTGCTGGTCTCGACAAATTGAACGCTATCTCGCTCGTCCGCGAGGCGCAGCCTGTTTATGGAATACTAATGAGATTGCGGGCCACGTTCAGCAGTGCTGCTCTCATTTGTTCATTATAATGTCTCTATGTGTTGTTAGCACGGATCCATTCTTTGCTCAGTGTTGTGACCAATTGGGTGCATTAAAGTTTCGGTCAGAATAATTGTCTTTGCGGTATCAGGCGTGCAAAATAGCAGCACTAATTACACTATTAAATTTAACACTGTGTAAAAATTTAGTCCCTTATAAGGTAAAATCTACAGTTTTTCGTTAGAGGAAACCGCAGCACTAAAGCCTTGGCTGTCGTTGCCTATCTGCAGATACACTTTTTTGCTGTGCTGGTGAATTTTAGGTTGAGACCGAGCTCATCACAACAAAGTTAGTTTATAAGAAGTGCCGAAGTTGAATATCGACAGCCAAGGCTGGGATGTATCTGTTTCCGAATGGCTGGCAGCAATTACGCAACAAATTGTGAGGCTTGTTATATATTACAGTCGCAACGGCGTACGGGAGACAATTATTATCTTTAACTCTGCAAATACGTTGAGATGAGTTTCATTAAACGTACTGTTTATCAACTAATTACGGAAAAAATTTCCAGTATGTAGCGCAATGTTAAAAATCTAGATCGAGTCTTACGTTCCCACGAGTAATAGCTTCCGGAAAATAGTTCTACTGTATTACTATGAGCCTGAGTGTTAATAAGGGCATGCCAGTGAGGCCTTTTCCATATAACGAGTAGCCCGCGGGGTCACCAGACTACTACCCCCACGTGTTTCCTGTTTGCGCAAGTCCAGCTCTTACTCTTGTAAAAACAAGAGGCGAAGATGAGCCTCGGTCAAGTAGGTTATCGCTGGAGAGAGAAAGCAGAGCTTCGACGCATGCCAAAATGATTAGCAAATGTCGAGCATTGGACTGCACCCTGCAGGCGGGGCTTGGCGATATCAGGTTTGCCTTACTTTACAGGTACGCATAGCAAAAGCTTTTGTTAATGGGACGCATATAATTTTACTAGACCCTTTTTTTTATAGGGCCAAGAGTGTTAGTTCTGTGCAATGTTTCATACGTGGAATATTTTGTTATGAATAAATATACTGTCGTTCCGCTTAACAGGACCACCGGCTACACCGATCAGCCTATAATCCCTCCAATTTTGATGGGACAAGACATTATCATTAATTTGTTTATAATCAAAGCGTAAAACACTCAGAATGAACTATTTCCTATTTGGAGGCATGTATAACGTAAAGCATTCCAGTATATGTTTAAATTTGCAAATTTCCCAAAATGTTGCTCCTACAGCCAGTAGGTGGTCTTAACTTTGCCTCTATTTCACTGCGTCATTCGGACTCCGACTTAAGAACTGTCTGACTATCAAGTACCCGTAAGTCAGCATTTTTTGCTAATTTATCTCTGTAATTATCAGGTGGGTGCAAAAGTAATGTCCGATCGATATCCAGTACAAATTTTCAGACCGAATTTGTTAATTTTTAGCCTCTTCTTATAGATATATAGTAACTCTGTGTTAATTTGCATAATTTTTAGATTATCTAACACAGGAAGCAAAGAATGCAACGGGAGGACTCAATAGGACTGAAATAAAACATAGCCGTGACCGCACGTAGCAAATTTACATCACATCGACGAGTCGAAGTATTTGAGTGTGGGACCTCAGGCCTTCGTATGTTGTTTTCTTGAACATATCATCGTATTTTTTCGATTTATTTCATTCAGTCTCCCGCTCATGACTGGCCAGCTACTTGAGCTGCAAAATACCGAAAAATGTTGTCGCCAAGTACAGAAAGTTCGAGCCAAAAGCTAACTGTTACTACTGTGGTTTCTTTCGCGTACAGAACTAGCTATAATGGTGCTTATATTTGTTGGTAAAGAATATATCTTCTGTGACGAGCACTGTGAACTGAATATGAAGTATAAATAAGATTAGATTAGATTAGATAGGCGGCAGTAGACGAACCAAAAGGCCCATTCCCAAAAAGACACCGGGATTTACACCCCGATCCTCTATGAGCTATTGCCATTATGTTAGTAGAATGTAGAG
>LQNS02278089.1:1353349-1368062 GCA_001587735.2 Parhyale hawaiensis | reverse complement strand
ATTAGTTGCCCCCTGAGTCGTCTTTGCTCGAGAGAGATCAGACCCAGTTCTTTCAGGCGGCGTTCATACGACTTGTTTCTCAGCTGAGGTATCAGTTTCGTTGCTCTGCGTTGGACTCTTATAAGGCTTCGATCAAGAAAAAGAAGTTAAATCAGGTCGCCGAAAGGGAACAAATTCGGCGCTAGTGCTGTGCAAGTTTCCAACAGCATACACTGCAATTTTCTATAGACAGTTGCTAAATTAGCATATATTCTTTTAATATATTTATACGCTAGAGATGAATTTCGCAATTTAAGACGATTTTTCTGCTTAAATTAGTTGAAATACTCCTAGGCTGCTCAGCCACAGATTCGTCGATGATGACGTTACTTTTTGGTGCTAATTTTTCGTGAGTCCTCCCGTTGCGCTCTTTCCTTCCTGATCTAACGTTTGTCCAGTATTTTCAAAACTTTAACTACATATTTGTCCCGCCTAACGGTCACGCAAGAGAAGGTTTACGCCACGAATTTCATGAAGGTGTTGATGCAAGTGCGGCAGCAAAATCTATTCAGAACACTTATGCGGTTGATATGTAGTAAATAGCGTCTAAATGTAGCCCATTCCACCGTGGTACGCCAACTAAAGCATATTTGTTTTGCCTCATATATATATGTATATTTTCAAATCGGGCATTACTTTCGCACCAACCTGACACAAACAAGAGAAAAAATAACACTAGCCGAGAAAGTATGATTATTAGCAATATCTCAGCGCAGACTTAACTAAAGTTGTTACTTCCGCTTTTTATGATCAGCCGGTTATAGCTAGAGCTAGTGGCCAAACCAGCTGGTTCCGATGGGGACGCATTAAACGAATTGACTGTATCACGTATATGTATGACACTTCAGATCAAATAATTGGTGCAGTGAGTTTACATCATCTACAGCTTCCATAAGCAGTGTTCAAATTCTGAATGCATATAGCTAACTCCTAATTAACCGTTTATTTCATATCTTTGGATACTGTATATGTTACACTTCAAGTACTGTTATTCCTGCGAGAAAGGCAAAATAATTAATGAGGGAAAGGGTTGAGTACCAACGCATCCGCCAACAAAGGCTTTTCATTGCGTTGCAAGTGACAACGGATCGGCATCGGCTTTGCATCGCACCAACGGAGGCCCGGGTTCGATTCCCGGACGGCACGCTACGGATTTACACTGCGTGGAGCACTCCAGCATCGAGAGGCCAGGCAAGCACGGGGAGGGATCCGAAATTGACTCTCATCACGGACTGCTTCTCCTGCTCTTCACACAACATGTTCTTCAAAATTCTAGAATTAAGGCCAAAAGAAAACCTCGATAGGTGTAAGTAGTGTATAATGATGCGAGATACGCGTTTTTGAGGGTAGGTTCCCCTCGCGCCGCCGGGTCACCGCTCCGCCCCTTCCGGTTTCCCAGGCCCCGCCCACTCCGGTTAGCGCCCCCCTGACCCCCGCTAAACCGGTAGTGGATTGGCCGTTACAAACCGGAAGCTCGCGCGCGAGGGTAGCCGCGAGGGTAGGTTACCCTCAAAAACGCGTATCTCGCATCATTATACACTAGGTGTATCTACTGTACCCTGTATACGAGATAATAAATGATGTTTGATTTTTTTTGGCTTGATTCTGATTATTTATATAAACACTACGTATACCGAATCTGGTGCGACGGAGTTCGCCGATGAGTGTTATAATATATCATGTAATTAGTGCTTTGAATTTCATATGAATGCATCCAAAATAAATATCAAATAAAAAATAAAAACATCTGGACACCATCAGTCTTATTTTGACCTGTCAATTCAATTTATTTGAAGTGTGCATCTTTGCGCCTGATTTATTATTACTATTATAGTGTTCCAACATATTTAAAAAAAATGCGATGCAAAAATGAAATACCAATACAAACAGTAGGACACAGTAGGTAATACTGTTATTACTTCTATGTAAATGACTTGAACCTTGTCAATAATAATTATAAGTAAGGTTCTAAGCACTTACCTTCATGGCTGGTTGAAACCGTTTTGATGTGGACAGAACCAGAAGTAATTTCATCACGTTCGTTCGCTAATAAATCCTAGTATCGAACACCATAGTCAGAAAACTACACTGCACGTTTCTGTTACAGTTTCTTATAGGCTTTCATTCTTTTGAGGGAAACCAGAGGTAGGTGAACAACGGGAAATGCTCAACACATAGCCTACACGTTGATATACCTACATAGAGTAGTCGACGCTGAAAACTGTGTATGCACCTCTACTATTCTTGAATATATTTCAATAAATCCTTTAATACCCTACCTTTCTTAACAATGCTTATACAAAATGTAAGTTTCGAGGGGGTTCTAGAATAAAACTCAAAGGCAAAGCAAAGTTTTTGAAAAAATTTTATGTTAAATTGATAAAGAACAATAATAACAAACGAACAATTTTCATATTTATTCCTACTCATCTCAATAAGATGTTTTGAGCGCCTTCGAGTGAAACATAATCATGCTATTGGAATAATATAAAATTAAATTTATTTATGTAGATATTCCAGGTTATTGTGTAGCATTCTACTTAGTTTTTTGTTAGAATCTTTAAAATATCTCATTTCTACTCTAGTCACAGTTCAGGCACAACGCTGAAGATAGAATGAGACCAAGAACTGGATTTTTTTTCAAAAAGTATAGTTTTACACGGTTACAATGATTTCCAGAACACCTTTTCGTAGCATGCTAAGTGCTAACTTACATGTACTGCATGAGCCAGAAGGTAAGAAGTGATCCATATTTATATGTGAATATGCGTCCTTCACTCACAACATTTTACATAATGATATTCCCAGGAGAAGTTGACATTTTACCAAGTTCTTGTCCTTATAGGTTTATAGACAAGGAAAATCGTCCAGTATACTAGTGAATAGAGTGCTTAATTCCTTACCGGGAAGCTGAAAAACGTTTTCACATGAATAGAACTATGGACGTAAACATTGGATAATCTATGGTTAACCCTGCAACGCCTAAAGTACACCTCTAGGTACTTCTCTTGTGTATAACACTATTCATAATGTCCAATAAAACTGAACAATATCTCTAAATGGGTTCATCAACTTAGCAGAAGTATCCACGCGTAACTTGTCAGACACACACACACACACTGGGGCACGTAGGATACTGAGGGAGGCAAGCACGTGGTGGCACTGCTGCGCCTGATCGCGTGCGCACCCTACTCCCGCGTGGCGGGCTGCACGCAGACTGCCATTTCTTGTGTTGATGTCAGGCCTTTTTATCGGTGCTCTTTTAAAAGTAACCATCGGTTTGTGACGAGTTCGACTGGTCTAGTGCACAAGCCATCTTCTCAAAATAGTTTCTAGGGTATGAACAAAAAAAAAAAAACAGAAAAAAAACTGGCTATGTTTTATAATGTTCTTGATATTGGAAAGATTCGGGAAGCTCAACTGGTTTTTAGGAAAATATATTTGGCCAAATACACCTAATATAAAAAGCCCAAAAACTCATGAAAACGCAGAACCTGGATGTCTACCATTTCGATAAATAATATGATTAACGAGGAATTCAAATTTAATGTCTCAGACACTTCCTACTACCTATATACTGGGAGCTCTTATGTAACTACAGCATCAACTAGAGTATTATGAGGACGCATACTTCCTCCAAGCAAGGCCATTTTAACGAAAAATTCAACTTGCTCATGAAGTTAGGGTAGGGTTTCTTCTTTATAACAATTCATAATATACCTGGATGTGAACTGTGAACCTATTGCTATCATAGAGCGTTGTACAGAATGTAGGTCGTGAAGTAGAATAGTGCTATAAATTTGCTCCCTAATCTGTAAAGCTCATTTTGATGTTTTAATCGAGTTTCCTCGACACGTATTTTAAGTGAATTATTTGGTGAAAAATTCCTAAGGGGAGACATATATATATATATATTTTTTTTTGTACAAACAGTAGGTTGTGAAGTAGAAATGTACATTCAATTCATAACCTAGCGTGTAAGACTCATTGCTTCTTGTTTTACACTAGTGTACTGAACATGTACTGTAATAGAACTATTGCATGAATACCTTCCTACGGGGAGAAATAAATTTGTTTTCTTTCTTTCTTATCATCACCAAAATTTGGTCATTTATGCCTCATGACAAATGCTTCTGTAATGTTCAAGAGATCTGTCAGTAACTTTTTGAGTTATGTTCTGACAAGCATTTTGACGCATATTTGTCAAACACACCAAACAGAGAAACCGATCATCACCAAAATCTGGTAGTTTGTGTCTCTCACCGGGCTAAACAATTCCTACAAATGTTATGAAGATCCGTACATAACCTTTTGATTTATGTTACTGACAAACATTTCAAGAAACACGGATACGAACAAACAAACGGACAAGCAGATTCAAATAAAAATTTTGTCATTTGCTTCTGGTAATAACCCCAATTCTTATAAATTTCATGAAGATCCGTCTATGACTTTTGACTTACGCTACCACGAAAAAGAGACAAACAAACAGTCAAACGGATCTTCACTAAAAGTTAATCATCTATTCCTCCAAACATACCTAACACTCCCAGAAAATTTCATAATGATTCATCCCTAACTTTTTAAGTGATCTTGGTGACAAACATTCAGACAGACAGTCATTCAGACAGACAAACAAACAAACAAACAAACAACCTCGAAAAAGTTACCCTCCTTGACGGAGGTAAAAATTTAGGCCCTTGGTCCCAGGTGCAGGAGGTGGTAAGGCCAACTGGACAGACGACGGTGGAATTACCGACCAGAAGCAGCGTCCTCTGGACATTATCGACAGTGAAGGATGCATAGGATCTATCTAAAGGGGGATGCCGGGTGATCAGCCGGATCAGTTTTCGCGGTGAACATGATTTGGAGTGGGGCGTGGGAGTGGTGAAATGGTGACAAAAGTCTTGGGAGATTTCCCAGTCAGAAGTTTCTCTCTAATGTGATCCTATTGATCTCTTGACGTAAGTGTACTGAGAGATCATTTAGATTGATGCCCTGGCCTCATCTATCTGACGAGCCTGGCGGGAAAACTTTGTGAAAAATCCTTTGGTCCACACGTCGGAATGTGATACTTGGCATCCCGAAGTAAGACTTTCCGGAAGGCAGGCTCACAGGACGAAGTTTATGAGAATGGGGGGGGGGGCACGGGAGAGGGCCTTCTCCGTTTCTGCCCGGTGTGAGACCCAGTCCGCTCTGAGGACAGTAACTGACGCCCCAAAGATGAAGGGGAGAGACTGTTAAGGTGCAAAGGGAAATGATGATGGGAGGTGGACCGAGCCGAGATAAAGAGAACTGGACTATTCAAAGTTCAGAGCCTGGTTAACGCTGGAGAGGGTTAAATCGGGCAAGGAATAGAGGACGTGTGCAGGTAGATTGCTTTGAGTTTCACTACATATTAAGGATAACCAACTCGCTAGAGCAAATTACTTCGTGAAGCCCGGGAGTCATGCGCTGATTCTCTGCAGTTATGGACCGGGAAGGGTGGCGGGAGTTGATGGCTCCGCAGGTCATCTACATCAGTGGTTGCCAATCATCAATGACAATGGTTGATGGGACGTAGATAATCCATGTCAGGATTTCTCTGACACAATTCCTTGGACCCAAATAATCGATATCACTGCTGATAGTAGTTACAATTCACATATTCAGTATCGGTAGCCAGTAGTTGTGTGAACCACATGACACAATTCCGTACCATATTTCATTAGCTTAAGCCGTCACTTACTACATAGAGTTTACGGAACAGTATCGATAATACCTTTTCAAGCGCACAGTTGCAGAAAACCGCTACATCTGCCATTACCGAGAGCAAATGACGCTTCTGAACCTTGCTCGGTCATTCCAGAAGTTTCTAGGAAGCGGAAGAGCAAGTTTTTCAGGGTCTGCCGTAATTCCTGAGTGGGGCGCAGGCAGCACGTGGTGAAAGTTGCGGACCACGGCTGCTTCCGAACCTGTTCTTCCGGAGTCCCGGGTGCCCTGAGCGGTACTCGTCTGCCCTGTGCTTAATGGCCTTTGGTGCACGATCGGGAGCGTCTTCGTGTGGTGAAAAACATCTCTGAGTTTGATATTAATATGTGTTTTTGTGTTTCGAGGGAACGACTTTTGCGTGATGCGGGAGGAAGCATATCTTTATACAGTTAAACACATGTTTGAGAATGAATGTTACATATCTATATGTATGTTTGCCTTTGAAACGAACTTCGAAATGACCCACGAAAATAATCATCTGTGTGTGGCTAAATGGATCTTTTACTATAAATTTTATCTAATTTTCGACAGAATGGCTTTTAGCTTCTGTGTTGCGACGTGCCTCAGTTTGAATAATTTTTATAGCTTTGTTTATCGACCGCAAATCTCGAAAAATACTTCAAGGCACAAAAATAAAAAAATAATACTTTTCTCTCGTATCACCACGCCCAGCCCAATCTATTTATATTGGAGTCAGGCATTAGCATCTCCACACGAAGGTACGTCTGCTCCCGCATCATGCAGAAGCCGTTCTGCCGATAAATGCGTCTACAGTATATAACTTATACTCAAACATACGTTCACCATTACACGAAGATGCTCCTGCACTTGCATTACGTGCATCTTTCGCGCTTTATCTGTGCTTACATCAGCGTTGCAGAGTTGAAGTCTTTACGAGTCACATACATATGGGGACTAGGAGTCGGCTCGAAGTGTTAGTAAGAAACTGGCTCAACCCAGGGGTCGGAATCGGTAAAAATAAGCCTATTTGCTAAAAAGATGTATCGGAGTTAGTGGGAATCGAATACTTTCGGAATCCAAAGAGTTGGAGTCGGAATCAGAAACTGGCTGGGCTAAGGAGTCGAAGCACGAGTGAGAGTCGGACTTAGTCCACACAGACTCTGCGAGCACGACTTACATATATTTACCATCCGTCCTTATATTTTTTTAGCACAAGGCCTTTTATATTTGAGTTTTTTGGTCATACAATGGAACTTTTGGCCCCGGAAATCACCAGACTTCTATCCGCCGCTGTTTTTCTAGCTCTGTACAGTGCTCGCGGAGGGAGGGTGAGGCGTCGCCCAGGTTTGAAGCTATACATGGCTAGAGGAAAAGAACTCAGAAATCGAGAAGAAAATCCTTGCACATCAGAGAATTATTAGCAGTTTTTCTCAATAAAAACGCACCAGCTTTCCCTGGACAGGTTTTAACGGACAGCTGCACGCGATATTTTCTTAGCTGCACGATTAAAGTTACAGCCAAATGAAAAAGAATTGGCTAAGCAGGCAAATAATAGAAAAAAATAGAAGTAAGGGAAATCTATCTCTAAAATATATACCAGATTAATGTCTAATTCTTTGTTGCATACATTTTATATTTGTACAATTCGTGCTATAAAATGTGACTGCTGGAATTATATATATGTTTGCTGTAACGTCGAATGCAAGATACTTGGCGGCCCACTCCTAGCAAATAGATCCTACAGCTGACGGTTGAAAGTTCGACAGACTGTCTTTTCATTAACGCATCGGCCTCAGACAGAAAAACAAACTGCTTATTGTGAAGCAAAGAATGCATCTGTTCACGAGTAATGCACATTCATAGGATTACGCCATCAGTTAAAGGTAAATGTAATTTGGATCAATTTCAGGCCATTTTTGTGGCCTCAAGTTCAATGATTATCATCCAATATTTTTAACATTCCTTATTTTGTCTTTTTACTGATAGACACATTCCATGGGTTACCCCGAACAAGTTGTTTTTGTTTGACGTTCCTCATCCTCATCATTTATTGAGATTTCATCTCTGAGCCGCAGGATCTACGTAGGTAGTTTTGCATATATTTTCTGCAGCATGTGCGTGGATTAAGATCTTAGTTTTTTTTTAACATTCAGAACCAAATCGGATCATTTGTTTGATTTAACTAATGTTCAGATCCTATAGACTGAAAATACCGTAGTGTTGTAGAAGCTAGTGAGCCTTAAACTAATATACCTATATAATAAATACTGAAACACCATGCATCGTGATACACTCTATGATCATTTAAAATTCTCTCGATCTATGCTATAAGATTTACAATCTAATTTGCTGTGAAAATGCAAAGTTTAATGAAATGTCCTTATTAGATCACGACGTTACGAGAATGATGGATGCAAATAAAGAGGCGTCTCAGTGTTCGCTTGATCACATACTCTTAACTTTTTAATTAAGGTAGGGCTCGTGGCTCATCAATTGACAAGTGAAGTTGAACCTTCGAGATTTGACTTTTCGGAACGTTAGACAGGTACTCTCATTGTATCCTGCTGACTGGAGTTTCATTTGTTCTCCATTAATGACCAAGCTCCGAGACCTCCAGAAGATCAGATTTGCTCTTTCGAATAACATTGTTAACCATTTCACACGCTATCGGGTTGTTTCTAACATCTACACCACGAATCAAAGTGGTAAAACCAACGCTCCTATCTGACGTTTCAGATCAGTCAATTATCCAAGTTATAATTTCGCAGGCCAATCGACGACTCCGTTAATATAATAGTTTATTTACTATATAGAGCCGAACTATCCATTAAGCGTTAGATTTTCGCTAGGATTAAGCTACAATTAAGCCCATAGTAGTTTGTCTATAAGATGTGAATAATACCATACGTATAAAAGTGATGAATTTCGTGTTAGTCTCTAAGAACAAACCTGGGCAACACCAGTTGATGTAACCTTAATGACCGTACAGTTCAAAAGGAGCAACCTTTCTATTGTACACATGTGCCTTCTGTAGAACACCAGCTGGATCATCCATCCGGTTGTACCTATTCCATTTAATGCGCTGACCTACTGGAATAGGTACAGACTTTTCGCTCGGCGCCATATGTTATATCGATGCATCATGTGTACATGGTTATCAATTTATCGATGACAGAGTAAAGAAAAGCAGAATCTGCTTCCCAAGCTTTCTAATTTATAGAGCTAATCCACGGGAATAAAGTTACACCGCCTACATCCACGTTTGATTTTCATCGAAAAAATTATTACTTACAACGTACTTGATGGGTTCCATTGGATAAAAGAAGTACTCTCTTTATTTTCGGTGCTTGTTTTAACCCTAGGACACTGCAGGTAGTGGGGCGTAACTACCCACGCCCCTCTTTTCATGTGGTAGAGGGACCGTTTTATTAGTAATTATTCCCAAGACTGCGTTCTAGGACAAGGGCTCCTTAAGGTCGATCTAAGCCAATCCCACGCACCCGAAACCCTTGACAGGTGCGTTAGTTTCGCCACATTAAATCGTGCCGCAGGCGTTAACAGCAACCCTGATTACTCTTGAGACAACTGAAGTATCATTTATGGAGCTTGATTGCATTTCCTGGCGTATTATGGGTAATAGATTGAAGGTCAACACCTGAACTTCGATTCAACGTGGCGAAAGCAAAGCACCTGCCTGTGGTTCCGGACGAGTGGGCTCGACTTAGGACGCGTTCGAGTGGGTCTTCAGAGTCGATGGAAGCCAAGCTCACGTGACTCGACTTGTCAAAAACTTTTGACAGAAGCTTTGGCTGTGTCACTTTGAATTGTATTGCAAATGTTAATAGAAACAAGATTTGTTTGAGCCGGCTGAAAACTCCATTTTGCTGAGCAAGATTGAGTTTCTGGACGTCCCCAGGGTAATCAGTTGAGGGCCACTGCTTGAAATTTGATTCGGACACGTCCAGCCTCGAAGGCTTAATTTCAGGGCCCAATCGAACACGTCCTTAGATGTTTTTTTAGTGAGTCCATTGAACTAGCACATATTCTGGACGGTTGCGCTTGCTCATATTTAGGAGAACGCATATAATACCGGGTTGCAGCCACTAGTACTAAACTCGAAGCCGTAAACATTCTCTTTTAAAACTGCATGCACTGTTTTCAAACATTAAGTTTCTTGCTGATGAGATAATTTTTATCTTTACCAAATATTACTATTGTTAAACCGAGTTAGGCGCAACGCAAATTTCTAATCTTCATCCAATCACGCAAATTTTTACCAATGGCAACATAATAAACGATATGCAAAAAGACAGTTTTTCAATAACGTTTACTGTAACCGATTTCAAAGAATGAGAAAATTTAATGCAAGGTTCGCGCTACGATAAATTATATTACGGTGAAAGAGGACCCGAGCCTGCCCGATACTAAAGTTTCTCCATTATCTAGAAATTCATGACTTCTTTGAATTTGACTTGTCCGGAATTTCAAACATGTGCGCAGGCTCCGCCCTTTTGAATCGGGTTCCAGGCGTCAACTCCTAATCAATTACAGTTAGAAGACCTGCCCACTTGGGGTGTCAAAGTTGAGCTCACGAAGATTGACTTGCCCGAAACTATAAACAAGAAACTTGGCATCTCCGCTTCGAATCGTGTTAGAGGTGTTGATAGTAACCCTAGTAGCTTGCTACGGCCGACACATTTTACAGCGCAGTATTGAGATATCAGTCGACTCCAGGGCAATAGGTTTGGGTTTAGCACTTGAAACTTGATTCAAAGTGGCGAAGTCAGCGTTCTTGTCACTAATCCGAAAATATGGTGTGACAATTGTTCGATATTGTTCTATATCGCTTACGACCTTCTAGTAGAAATTGTAGAAGTGCTTGCAATTTTCCGATGGGACAGAGGTGCCGGACAAGTCAAGTTTAAAGAGTTTGGTTTAGGTCGACTTTTACGAGCCAATAGATAACGCTTTGTGAGTTTTATCTCACGGATATTTGTACGAGTCGCTGTTAATTCAACTATGTCCCGGACTCTTCTTAGCTCTTTGCTTGGATAATATCCTGTTCAATAAGTTCAGGGTTTAACTGACGTTCATCCCTCGTGCTTTATAAGCTACGTTCTGCGCAGTCGAGTCTGATGCTTTCCTAAAAAAAAAAAAAAAAAAAAAATGAGAGCCAACATTCCAATATCACATGTGAAAACTTTTCACTAAGACCTGTTATCAACAACAATTATTTTGTGAAAGTAACACATTTACGAGCCTCATTTCACTTGCTGGATAGAAATTTGGTTCATATTTCGCATGGTAGAACAAATGTGTAATATTGGCTACGTAAAAATATGCATGTTATCAAGATCCTGTTATTTTAAAAACAAACTATTGTGTTACGGTTATTGATGATCTGTACAAACAACGAGAAATCGCTCGGGAAGCTGCTGCCTCTGTCAGCTCACCATAACCGTGTAAATAGAGCTTGCTTCTTGGCAGCCGGACGGGTTTATCCCTCTCCTACAAACTCATAAACCATCACAGTATCACTGAGAAACGAGCCATTGAGGTGCTTGAATTCAACGAAGATAGCATCAGCCACACTTACTTCAGCTACACTTTCTTCTTTGCTTTTTATTTATTTCTTTGCTTCCTTTATTGTGTTTTCACAATTTTTTGTCGTTTCTGTCCTTCAGTTTAATTTTTCTGGCATTTAAGTTTTTTCCTCTCTCTCTTTACACATAATTTTTCAACGCATCTTGTTTTTCCCATTTTATTCTTTTAGCGTGCCTCTCTTTCTCCCATTATTATATATGTCAGGGTTCTATGAGGGTGGACGGTCTCGTATAGATCTCGCGGGCCGTCCGGCTTGCGTGAATCGGCCTCCTCTGAAAGGTCGGGGCACTATGATACCTCTGCGGACGGATGCCTCTTCGAGAACAACGTAGCAAGACGTTTAAGCAATAACACAGACTACACAGTCATTTGCTAGTTTTAATTCTGACTTTCTTGCAGAAACCAGGTATCAAACCGGATCTCTCACCGAACAACAGATGATCAGATACAAGATATTTAGTTGTTTCCTGGAAGATTGGATGTCTTGGACCATCGTTGTTTAATGCATTAATGGACATCTTCAAGATCGTAGACCTATATCCTCTCGCATTCTTGCCTTTCACCCTTGAAAACGTTTTGCGTTCAGCTAAACGAAAGCTTTGGTCAATAAAATGTCCATTAATTCATTAGTTAATTGTATACACTGCTGTAGGTTTGTACATATATAGGTGCAAAATTAATATAATACTCGTTAAAGGTACACGTACAAATACCGTAGTTGTCTCTATCGTATACAGTAGACAACACTAGAGAACAAACATGAGCGTTAAATATACATTCCAGCGGTGACTCAACTAGGTTACAAGTATCCGCCGCGCGTCTTTGGCGTAGAACAGACACCAAGCGTAAGCTTACAGCCTACTGGAGAGGAGACTGCTGCGCAATGCATCTAACAGGCTTAGACCTACTCAGTGTCGTGAAGGGTGACCGTGCTATTGTGCTATTTCCAGTGAGCGGATTCCAAGTGGCCTGGAAATATACATATTTAATTGGTAGCGTTTTTGCCCTTTTTCTTAATCAATTTTTTATTCCATTGCCTAAAATTTACGGTATTCATTGCCCAACTCAAGGTCAGGCGCGCCATTTGTGTGCGGTTACTGAATTTATTTTTTGTTTATGCAGTTCACATTTTCAGGCACCTGATCGAGTACCGCGATCAGCCCAACTTCTCTTCTCTCATATTTTCCTCTGTTGACCTTTCTGTCTCATTTCCCTGTTTTTATAACAACAAAACGAGGTGACTGTTTACATGACCCAATAAAAAACCTACCGTTTTTCAAGTCAGTTTATCTATTGTTCTATTCCCAGCTTGCTCAATTCGCATCGCAACCTTCCTTATCTCTTATTATTAAAATTGGGAAAATGAAACGGAATTGTGTCCTTGTGTAGTATGTGGCTATATCAAAGTTCGTTCTATATTAGATTAGGTTACAATATATTAGACTTAGTTCGAATATGGTAGGATAAGGCACACATACCTTACCTGAATCCTCTGTAAGCCGCATACGGTGCCGGCACCTGAATTCTTACCTGTTTCTGCATCTATAGATAACAACGCTCCTCTCCAAGAATTTATTGCGCGCAGCTCAAAACTACAGAATGATTTTACTGGAGCGTGTTGCATTCAGACGCCGGTGTTGCTCTCACAGTGTTAGCCGGTGGCACTCGTGTAGCAGTGAGTGCAATGTTCGTTCTCAGCGCCCCTAGAAGTGTTTCAGAATTTGCAGAAAACTCTTACCTAAACATTTCTGGCGGAGCCTTACTATGGCTGTATTTTAGGGTAAAAAGTTGAAAAAATACGCAAAAGTGCTTCAAATACAAGAATTCAAGCAATATATGGCAGTCATAAATTTTTATTTTCAAGGCCAATTGCTAAGCATCAAACCAATGTTGTAAACAAAGGCAGTGTTACCCAGCTCAAAACCCTACAATTTTTGAGGGTTGTCGTCGGTGTTACCCAACCTGTGTCGCATTGGAGGCCGGTGTAGCACATATGACACCGAAGGCATGATGGCTACACGCCCCTGTTGTTTGTAGCAGGGTGTCGAGTGGTAGGTTAGACTAGGGCGGCGCTCGCGTTTTGATCATGATGATGGTGCTTGGAGGTGGTATTCAACAGTCGTGTAATTAGCTAATTTGTTCTATGCATGAAAATAATGCTTCTTTTCGACTTAGTGTTTGACTGTGTTTCCCATAAGATTGTTGTGCGCCAACTGGCCTCGTCGGCTGCACATAACCTAGAAGCAAAGGACTTTATGTCTATTTTCGTAGTATGTACAAATTCAAAAGATTACACCTCGGTCTCCCTTCTGTGTTTTGAAGAAACATCGGAATGCTTCTGGTTTATGATCCGCTCATCTGTTGAGTGAAAAACACATGTGCAGATCTGCGGCACAGTAAGTACTTTATGTATTTGGCATACCTTTGTGAAGTTTCGTAATTGTTTGAGCAGGCTTGATTGTGTAGTGATTCTCTACCTATCGATCGCGGCCCTGATGAAGATCTGCATATTGGGCCAGACTGTAATATGCGTCCCAGATAATGGCGTAGATATGGCCGAAAGCTTGTCCAGATCTTGAGCAGTATTAACATATAACGTGACTCTGCTGCTCCGTGGCCCGTATAGAGTACAGCAGGCGCTTCCAGTTCTCGATAAATTAGGCCACACTCGGCCACCAGGTAGGTTCGTGACTAAGGAAGAGCCATTGGATATGACACTCTTCGGTACTTGCTTTATGGATGAAGTATGGCTGAGTTCGTAGCACTGTAATTTGTAGTTACTCATCTATAAATACACACTTTATGTATCTGCATTAACTAGTCATGCAGAGAAAAAAAGCCTGCCGTTCACAACTTTCTCTTTCACAGTTCTGCACAATTTTCCCTCTATTTTGGGTCACTGGCCATAATTACCTATGGGAAGGCTTAGCCTTTAGTTCAATTACTTATTGGGATACACTTCGCGTTTTCTAACCTGTTCAGCCTCAGATGATTGATTAGTATGAGGGGTAACTACACCAGCTGTAGTGGAATAGCTGTCGTACAGGGACCGGTTTCCCACGCCTCGTACAGTTACGGGGATGGTGATTATATGCTCACACGAATGCTTTGGCATAACTACTAAAGTTGTGCCTTTTTCCTTTTGTGTTCGAATATTCAGTTTCATAGACACGTTTATTCATGCACTGCTCGAAGGTTACCTCAATTTTTAATATTTTAATTAAGATCGGTTTCAAGCTTTTGATAAAGTCCCCCATCACCGGCTAATGAAAAAATTGGAAGCCCATGGTATCCAGGGTGACTATTTACGATGGATCAAGGCATGGCTTACGGGTCGGCAGCAGCGAGTGAAGCTTGA
>LQNS02278089.1:1331294-1352181 GCA_001587735.2 Parhyale hawaiensis | reverse complement strand
TCCTCTATATCCTACTAACATAATGGCAATAGCTCAAAGAAGCCGGGGTGTTAGTCCCGGCCTCTCTTTGGGAATGGGCCTCATGGTTCGTCTACTGCCGCCTATCTAATCTAATCTAAAACAGCTATGCCGCGACATCTCTTCCCCATGCAGCCAGTCGCTACTAACGGCGTCTTCTAGCGCCATCAGTTGCCAGAAACGGGCGAGTACTGCGGAAACAGACGTGTTGGTTTTGCCTCTTTGAATCGTGTTGACGGTGTTGGTCTCAACCCAATTACGCTTGAGAAGACCAAGAACTGCATTCTGCGTAGTTGGATTGAATATTTGGCCGTCTCAAGAGTAACAGATTTTTATTCCAAGGCTGGAACAAAGCGGCGAAACTGAAGCTAATTGCTGAAGTACCGGACAAGTTCAAGCTAATAAGCTTAGCTTAGTTCACACTAAACGTGCCCCTTGATAACGTCTTTTGAGCTGTCATACCAAGGGCGTATTCGTTTTCACCCGAATTCGATCGAGAAAAACCGAAATTAAGTTGAGCGTCCTTACCGCTATTAATATTTAAACGGAAGTTGAAACAGGCCGTTGTATTGCAGTCTACATGATAGAATAACGACCATGATGCCGATAAATTTTCGATAAATCTGGACTTTATTGTGCCGATAGACAGAAAGAACATTTATTTCTCGTATGGATGCTGTGTCCATTATATTGAGGGCCCACATTCCTGAGGTTTTCCTTCTCAATACCTACTAACATACGAGAGAATTAGCATTTGGTCTGTAGAATTTCATTGGCACAACGCCTACATGTTATTAAGGAGCTGATAGTGACACAAGATGTTTTCCGTTGAGAGATACACCGGTTTAATTAACAGAGTTGATGCAAAAAGTACAATGAGAGTATGAAATACAGTTTACAGTGAGGAAAACTGGGTAAGTAAGGTGCACCGAGAGCCTAGCTGCGAATCTTATACCCAGTTTTGGCAGTTCCTTGATCGAGTGCATATAGAAATTTTCACTTTGACTATAGGAAGATATCAACTTCCCATCTGCCACGGAGTGAGCACGCTGTTAGATATCGTACAGCATCTCATCACCGTACGTTATCAAACTATATTATTAATCTATATCATAATGGTAGAGCACCCAGCAGACGAAAGTGTTGTGTAGTGCAGCTGACTTACAATAATAACACAGAGCTATTGTTACTGATTTAGGTGAGGATTTTATAATATTTTTTTCGGTAACACGGCACTATGTAGTTGACTATACAGTAACTGCATGCTGTACTCTTAGTCGACAGCCTCTCACCATCCTCAAATACTTGAACCACGTAAATGTAATGGAGATTTTAATGGCGTTTGTACATGAGGAGCCTCTGAGCAATTATCTTCTGTATAATAATATTTTATACACATCAATGGATTATGCCCGTGTCTTCTAGCCGATTTCAAGCCTCTCGGTAGCCGAGTAGTCCCAGGCTACGGCGTTGACTTTGTAGCCTGGACGAGTCCGAATCCAATGAACAACCGTCGGATATGTTCACAAGGAAGCCTGGATGTAGGAAGTCCGAGAAGTACAAAGAATAAGGAATTCGGTTAACTGAGTTGACTGGGCGACCCATGCTTGACATCACATCTATGTAAAAGTTTCGTAATTTATCGCAATACTTAAACTTTGCCATTAGGCATTGTGTATTAGATGATAGCTTTATTACCTGCCAAACGCCAGTTATGTACATCATTCCACAGGAGACATACGACGGGTCATAGTGTTTAGTTAGTTAGGTTCGCCCATCATTTATTATGGGGAAGCGCTCACGGGACCTCATCTCTTACTTTACTTTTAGCTAGGCTTTCGGGGCAGCTTTCTTGCATGCCCACTTTGTTTCTCTCCATTTACAGGTACCTACTTGTGATGTTTTAACATGTACTTTCTCTTCTTTCCCGACTTGCTGTTCCTATGTACATTGATCCTACGTTGGAACAATCGCTTGAATGGGTTCCACGATTCTCATGACACAATATTTAGTCACATTCTTTTAAATTTGTAGAACCGCTACTTTGTACTGCATTAGAGCGGTCCAAGCAAACTTCTAAATTGTAATTAACTATATTTCCATTCCCGATAATACATCCTTACCACAACGCGCTTCCCTGTAAGAAATTTTTCAACCGGAGAGTTCCGTCAAGAATTCTTGCAATCTCTCGGAACGCCTGTCAGACTTGTTCTTCTGTCTGTCTATCCTAGGACTAGTGAGGCTTGATGTGTTTTCACCGAGGAGAAAAAGTACAGAAGCGCGGCAACGACTCCATCCTTCAGGGCAGATGCAATCTTCACTACGATGGGCAAGGCAATGACTAAAGGGATCCATTCCGATCAGATCTACATTGATAGTCGGGCATTAGAAACTCGTTGATCGAGCGCCGCATCTCGAAAAGAAAGCTCATTTCAAACTCAGAAAGAGGTCAGAATGGATATATGATCAAATTTTACACTGGAGTATCAAGTTTTTAGATCGGAAGTGATTTGAGAAAGTAAAAGTAGAAATCTTCCATCGGTTTGTGACTGCAATATTTTTGAGAGGATGAGAGACACAACATTGTCACAGTTTCTGGAATTCAGCACGTGCCTAAAATTGTACGGCTTTCTTGCATGTTGCTAATGCAGATTGATTTCAATAGAAGTATTTCGCCTGAAAACATTTTTTGAATATCATACGTACTCTTCTTACTATAAAATCTATGATGTATACCAGGGTTGTCCAATTTGTCCTACATCGCCGGCCACTTCAGCACTAATGGGTTACATGGAGTTACAGCAGCAGGCACCTCGTGCGAGCGGAACATCCGCTTATTAAGTTGAGCGTGTGATTGTGTTGCGTAGCGGCGGCGTTAGCTTACTAGTAGTAGACCTTCAGAATGTATTCAAGTCTGTGGCCACTTTACCTCCATTTGTGAGTTTAGCCCGAAAAACCTTTTTCGTTCTTTTGTGGCTCATTTTCCCTGAAGTGCTGTTTCCATCGCGATATTCATTGGTGAATGAGTTTCACATTTCCTTGACGTGATGCTTTTTCCTTCTAGCTTCTCTTGGTGGGTCCCATAATATTCTGCAGATCATAAGCTTTAAACTGGTGTAGAATGCTATACTGATGATGAAAATTAACGGTATAGGATTTGAATTGCAATACGACACGCTAATTTCGGTATAGGTGGCACCTCAGCACATGCTGATGCGTTTATATCACACTAATAACTTTATTCAAAGTTGGGTTGAAATATGGTGTTTCAATATACATATTCTCAAACTCAAAAGCTAGCGAAGATATTAGACTTAGCCACAAATTATTTGTTGGCTGCAGAGGGTTACATCTCGAGGCAACGACCTTTAGATGTTTGGCGTGCAAGACCAGAGATCAATTTAATCTTACTCGGGCTTCCTGCAGTTGTTTGCATCTAGTGAGCTCCTGCAACTGCAACTTGTCGGCCTTTCTTTTCGTTTGCTATATTTAGTTTCTTCCGACTTAAGTGTTTGCGGGCCACATGATACCTCATGCAGCTGGGCAATTAAAAGTCATGGCCCGCTGTCGAGCTAGAATTTTTTTTTTATCATAGAAAGCATCTCAAGATACTCCTCGGTGTTGTAAGGCCCACTGCACACGTGAGTCAAAAAAAACAAGACCGTTTCACTTTCCTCGAAAAAAAGCTTCTGTGACCGTAACGACATCTTAACGTGTTGGGACATGGCAATAAAATGTACGTTATTGCGAGCTGAAACTCGAAATTAAGAGAGATATATCAAACTGTGCTGTTGGCACTTGCCGTAGAAGAATTGCTGCAATTTCATCTTAGATTTTACACCATTTTGGACCGTTGAAATCTGTCCAAGCCAAAGTTGTGCCCCGTAGCGGCAAAATCGGATGAGTAAGGAGAAACGTTCCCGTGTTTCGACTCTCGTCTGCAGCGGGCTTAGAGCGTTGCTATAGAATCACAAGACCAGTTACTACTGCTTTACAAGCCCGCAGTCTGATGCTATCAGACTGCTTTTCAATTACAAATATACGGCCAGTTAGAACTTTGTTTGGATGTAAAGGAGGGTTCATACTACAGTCTTCTGTTCCCTGTAGATGTGCTTGAACGTCTTGTTGCTATCGTGTAAACACCGCTGCCTGCTGGCCGAAAAAGTTGCCTGATATGCGGACAGCCGCGGCAGGGGCGTTTAGAAAGTGTTACCAAAGAAGTTTTTGACTCTAAACGCTGTAAGTTTTTTTCGTGTCAACAAAGAACATTCGAAGCATTCAGACACGTGACGGGCTGCGACGCGGCGAGTACAGCTAGTGTGAAGTGGCTCATGCTTGAATTTTATTCCAGGGGCGGTAGTGTCATTGTGTCCCGTCGTTTCAAAATTACAATCTACAGTTTTTTGTCTAAAAGAATGATCAGTTCGTACATGCGGAAATGCAAAAGGAAAAGTAAACAGATGTTGCTTTTCGAGCCTGTTATATTTCTCAATGTCTCTGTGTAACGTAAAGAATTGAAAACAATTTACTTGTAAATGACATGGAGAAACACTGAGCTTTTGCATGTGTTACAACGATCTTGTGCACGAATTATAATGATTATTCCATCTAATAATTTTTTCTTTCATCTTAAGATTCAATTTTCGTTTTGGTATTGCTGTTGTCGAAGTCGTTGTCGATCATCGTATGTGGAGTTGCTGTGCTTGCTTCTTTAGATAACTGTAAAAAAGAAAAAAAAAATTCCGTTATTGGCGTTGTATCGATGCATATTGGCATATGGCAAAGTATGACAGCGGAAATAAGTCGTTTCCAGTTTCTCGTTGGTCACCAGCTCCACAGTTATAAAGAACGACTTTGTAGGTTACAAATATACTATAAAGTTGAGCTTGGCCCTTGCTTGCTTTTCAGCACTATGAGATACGAGTGCCTAGTTTACTGTTCTGGAACAGAAGGTACATTTTGTTATGGCCAAGCTAGTGAAGCATGCAAGTTATTGTTCTCGCATGAGAAGAACTTTATATATTTCTCAGAAATTTATATGTGGGAGCTACAAGGTTTTTCGTCCAACTGTGGAACTGCGACCTCGTGGTTATTTACATATACCTTATCAAATGGATCTCTACTCACGCCGGTTACGTCTTGTTCAAAGTTCATTGAACTTACAGTGTATGAGAAGACTTTTTTTCGAATCGCCCTGTGGTATTTTTATAAAACATACGTGAATTCAATAAAATTTAGACTTGACTAGTGTTATAGAACGGGTTGTAAGTTCGGTAACTTAAGCACTAACGAAAAAAAAAACTTGATACTTGTGCTTCATTCAAGAGTAGCCACGGTTAACCCACTTGAGTCTTTGATCTCATTTAGAACTTTATTTTATGATAGTGATCCTTTCACAAAGAATTATCGAATTTGTATGCTTATGGGTAAGAGTAATATTTGCATTAGTGCACACTAACGGCCTTAATGGACTCTACGTACTTGTGATGAACATCTTGAAGCCTCGGAGTTCCTTGGTGTCGTCCGTGTGGAAGGTCACGTCCACCGAGTTGCTGGTAGACATGAGCGTCATCCAGCTGGGAGGCAGCTTGGTACCGCACATCCTGGGTAAACAAAGGTGGGATTGATGTATTTGTTCCATGTATTTTGTGATGTTGCAACCGTCACTGATTATCTTGGGACTGCTTATTTTGGGTAGACAAATTTAGAAATTAGTTATGTGTACTTGTACGTTATAACTTTAAGTAGTGATCTTGAGCTGCATATATTGGGTAGACACATTTCAGTTGCTTATCTGCAGTTCTGTAGTTATTTGTCATACTGCGATTGACCTTAATAATGTAATATATATAGTAGGAATACCCGTTGCCTATATGTAATATTGAAGTTACATGTAGAACTTCACCTAAGTTCCCTTTATAAAATCAGCTCGCTAAACACCAGCACAGTCAACATCAACGCAGCTTGTTGTGCAGACGAGGCTATTTTGCACAGGGCCGTATTGAACCAGACGGCTGAGAAATTGATTATTAAACTCTGCTTGCAACATAAGGTTACTTGCTGTGGGCAAAAGTCGAGAAAATACAGACTGAATCAATTGTTGTGCACTACATGCCGACTCAGCCTTTACACACATAACAAGAAATTATGATTAAGTTAGATAGGATACTGAATAATAGACGAACCAAAAAGTCTATCGCCTCAGAGGGGGCGAGGCGCAGGTTTTCACCCCCTCTTTGCCACTGCCATCACACGCCTGGCACGCGCATTCCAACTCTTTCAGCCATGAATTCCAACTATTTCTAGGCCTGGCACCCCAAGGAAGCTTCTAATATGTTCTCGCACCCCTTAAAAATGTAATAACTCACCTTATAACAAAGCATGAATATTTTTTCAAATTTGACAACAAATTTGTTTATCCAACTTTATTTATCCAAGATTTCGCAGCTACTAAATGAATATCATCTCGTAGCCCTTGTTGGGGGAAATCCTGGTTTTACAGCCAAGTACAAAGCCGACACTCACTTGACGCCGAAGTAGTTCTGCAGTCCCTCGATCTGCACGTAGTCCTTGGTACACTTCTCGGTGTATTCGACCTTCAGGGTTTCGAAAGCGAGGAAGATGCGGGTGCCTGCTGGACTCTGTGTACAAATGAGATTATTAGCTTCTCAACGGGTTGTTTTTAGATTTATCTTACTTAGTTCATAGGGAATATGATAACTTTTGGCACTATAGAACTAGCAAAATAGTACTATAAATTTGCTCCCTGATCTGTAAGGCTCATTGCGATAATGTTTTACACTAGTTTACTGAACAAGTATTCTAATAGTATTATTGTACGAAAACCTTCCTACGGGAGAAATACATGCTTTTTCTTTCTTTATTTAAAACATCTTAAGAAAATGAAAATGGCGACAAGGAAACCATTGCCCCCTCGATATATTATTTTTTGGACTTTGTGTACTATAGATCTTATAACTTTATTCATCTTTCATTGTCACACACACACACTTCCCCTGACCACTTGATACCAGGGTCCTCCATGCAGGGGAAGATTCGTTGGCAATAATGGGGTTCAAACCAGCGACTACCGCTCTGGGGTCAGACAGAACACTTTTGACTGCTCAGCTACCGCGAAGCTATACTAATCGTTGCCTTCGCCTCACCCTCGGTTAGGTCATCAAAATTCTACTGTATCTTTACCGCTATACGCAAACCTCGCCAGTAGTGCATTCAGCTGCAAGTGAGCAAAGAATGCACGAGCAATATTATAATACTATCGTACTATATAATCGCACGTTCAACTTGATGAGGGGATGTGGAGCTGCCACGTCGTCCCTACACTGACAGTAAATGTCTGTGGCATGAACGGCGTACGTGCTAGCTGCTGGTCCGCTGATCAGGTTGAGTGTGCGAATGCAAAGAGTGGCTTCGGCTTAACACTGTCTATTTACCGTAATGCGGAAGTCACAATGGTAGTTGGCAGGGTAGAGGTTGGGGTAGAAGGGTGACGTGAAGGTGGTGATACGCTGGTCCCTGGTTAGGTGGATATCCCGACACGGCACGGCTGGTGCTGTGTTGGTTTACAGAAAAAGTTAGTGCATAATTTCTACATTGGGTCTTTTTTAAGTAACACCCCAGCGTCCCAGCATCGTAAGGGATTTGGAACGATAAATGCAGACAGGTGATTTCAAACAATTAACATAATAATACTGTCAATCCTGCCTAGTATGATTGTGTTGTCTGCCTCTCAAATGCAGTGGTTCGCGACTAACACCTAAAACTCCTTCTGCAGTGATAAATCAAACTCAGACAAATGAAGGCCGGACAAGTTAAAGCTAAGTGAATTTGAGTTGCTCAAAGTGGGAGAATGGAATGCACCTGTAATACTTGGTGGACAATCTTGGAAAGCTTGCATTTACTTTTGCACTAGTATAGCATAGTGTAACATCTCTTCTGCAGTATGGCTTTGATACCTTCGATACAGAACACTCTATGGCCAGAGTAGCATTTTTACTCAAGTGCAATAACCCTCATTTGTGGAGGTGAACCTCATTTAAAGTGAAGGATACGGACCGAAGTATTTGTACCTTATTTGAGAAGGCATATTACATCAGAAGTTAATTTAGTGACCTTGTATTTTGTACTATAGCTGCTAAACTACAGGAAAACTGGCAGTGGTGCACTAATATTGCATACCTACCTTAGCTATACGAGCTTGCCGTACTTTATATGAGTGATGGTTACAAACCTAATAGAGTAATCCACTGTATGAGGGCACCTTACAGGTTACAAGGATCACCTGTATCACGTCTCTTCTTTTTTACACGGATTGACTGTACCACGTCCATTCTTACCCTGAATCTTACAGAACATACCAAATTTGCCCTCCTGCTGATGGAATCACAAGGGCTTAATTAACTTGGAGCAATTTAGTTTTGGTGGCTCAAAAAGAAAAATGTTCAAGGTACTGTACTTTTTTTCAATTTTATGGTGGGCTAGATTTTTGAGCCTAAAAATCTAGGCCTATATGTTTCTAATTAAGGCATCTTGGTTTTATTAGCAGTAAGATCATCCTCTGTGACCGGTGTCTCGGTAAATTGCAGGAGATCAGTACCCTTAATCGCATCTGTACCTATAATAGTACCTTATCTATACTCTATCTGTATCCTATCCGTATGTCACAAAGGCGTTTTGGCCGCTCTAGAAGGTGTATTCCGGTTTTCACTTCTCGGGTGATCAAGAATCCTGTAAGGGGAAACTCTTTTCTTGAAGTTTTCGAGTTATCATTCAACTATGTGTAGTCTACGTCACTGGTGTGATTATTTCATCGAAGGAACTTATTTCGTTGAGGCGGATGACTTTTCGTGTTGACTGTGTGAAAGTTGGTGGTAAACTTTTCATTCGGGCGAGGTTTTGTGCTACCGTTGGGATACGGAATTAAATTAATTACTTGAGATGTATTTTGTTATATCACGGTGTATATGGATTTCGAATAGAAATTATCCCTTTGAGGCAGAGGAATTTTGTCTCGCGCGTGTGATGTTGACTGAAATTATTTTTGGTGACGGAGGTGTTTTCTATCGTGGAAGGGATATCGATGGAAATAATTTCCTTCAGGTGGTGTTTTGTGTCGTGTGTTTGATATTAGTGGAAGCTATTCCTCGGGGACGGGACGTTTTGTGTCTTGGGACTCAGTCCGAGTTACAACAGTAGAGAAAATTATTCGTTTCATATGTGCACGTGCATCCACAGCGATGCTAGTGCTCGTTTAATTGAAAATTATGTATCACTTACGAGGCGTTGGCGTCGTTGTTGTGGTGGTGGTGGTCCACAGCACGGCACCTGTTGGAAAAGTTGTGTTCCGTCAGCAAAAACCGTGTAGTGAGGCTCCGTAATTTCCCTATTCGACCTGCCGTGTAATGAGGCTCCGTAATTTCCCTACTCGACCTGCCCTTTTCTTATGGGGTCGTCTGAACTTTAACCAAGGATATGCAATGCGGAGCTACATTAAGCAATCGCGGGCTCAACTTGATGATCGGGCGTCCAGCTCGCACGGCTTTCCGATGTGCAATGAAAGTCGGCAGCACAGATACGGTAGCACGAAGAACGTGCGAGCTGACTGTCCGCTCGTTAAGTTAAACGTGTGATTATATCCTCTGGCCCAGGCGTTCGTAGTACAATGCTAGCTTACTTAGGCTGTGTTGTTTCTATAAAAGTTCTTTTTCCTGTGGTATTCCTACGGTAGAAGGAACCCTTGCGGCGATGCACCCCAGCCTGAGTGAAAACCGGTCTACACGTTAATCTTTTCGACGCGTTCACTCATCCACTCGTGCAAATATTGTGTTGGGTCTTTGTCAACACAGCTTCGCGTGCACTACAAAGAAGTTATTGAAATGTTAACCGTCAATTTTTTTTTTTTACAGGTATCACTTAGCAAGTTGGGGATATCCTTTCAAATTTGAAGTGCAATAACTCTGAAGGCACGGTCACGCATTCGGTCGAGTGTACGCGCGAACAGGATCAAAAGGCTAACGTGGAAATCGGCCATAAGGTTG
The DNA here is from genome assembly GCA_001587735.2 of Parhyale hawaiensis. NCBI lineage: Eukaryota > Metazoa > Arthropoda > Malacostraca > Amphipoda > Hyalidae > Parhyale > Parhyale hawaiensis. The sequence continues at coordinate 1,342,105 of LQNS02278089.1, read as the reverse complement.
TGTTATAGTAACACTGCGTGATCGAGCATAACGCTATGTAAGCTAATATAACATAAAGTTACGTATTGATTTATCGCATAATCTAATGTAACTTTGCGTAAGCTAAGGTAACTTTGCGGCAGCTAGGGTAACTTTCAGGTAGCTAAGGTAAATTTGAGGAACCTAGGGTAACTTTGTGGAAGCTAAAGTAACTTTACGTACGCTAATGTAACTTTGCGTCAACTATTAGGTAGGTACTGTAACTTCATACAACGTATGGCCCGCAACCTAGCGAAGAGCGGTCGCAAATAACATAGGTAGCGTAGGCGATCTTATTAACTTCATATTTCGTCTCTACAATGGTTCCATACTCACTGAAGCTCAGTTCGAAGCCGGAGTTGAAGGAAGCTGTGGACAAAAAAAAGGTCATTAATTATGTATAGTTTAGCCAGCTGTATCAATAATATCATGTGTTTTGAAGTCAAAATTGCCTTGTGCATAATTGATTTCTCTATGCGAGCGAAACACATGTCGAGTCCCATTTACCGTCAACATACTAAAATGCTTCATTGATTAGTGTGGCGATGTCGAGCTCACTAGGCTTAACTTGGTGGGAACTCCAGACAGGAGAGTTGGCTTCGCCATTAATAACGTGTTGTAAGTACTAGAAGCAACAAGATTACGAGCACATCAGTGACCGCTTAAAACTCCAGTTTTCGGTGCAGGATATTGAATTTGCACAACTATCAGCGGTAATCGATAAAGAGTTAACGACTGAAACTCGATTCAGCTCGTCAAAGCCAGCTCACCCGTCTGCCGTGCCTCATAAGTCAAGCCTTGATGCATAATTTTTTTCTTTTTTTTCGCTTAGAACACCACATTGTGAGTGGCGAAGTTAGAACAAATGTATTAGCTTGCAAAAGTTGAGCTTCTCCTTTTGTGGACTGTATCTAAGTCCAGCGGTCGTACTCCATGGCAACGTCTTGGCTCTCACACACAGAAAGCGCGGGACCGAGACTGTTGCCAGCAGGCAAGTGCAAGCAGATATATATAAGTATTCTTTGTCGGCTGTCTACGAGTAAATAGTGAGCGGTATCGGATAACATCGACTAAATGCCCATAATTTTTTTCGATTGGGTTGACTTGCTAAGTCAGCGGCGTTGGCGCCCGTAAGCTCTGCAGCGGAGGTGCTGACCTTGACCAGAAGTGGGCATGGTCGAAGGGTCGCAGATCGTCGAAGTAAGAGCCTTTCGTCGCTGGCACCATAGCTCTTGACAACCTGTGGTCGACTGTAGCCGTACACTCCTCTGGGGTAGGTTCACCTATATCTGCTGCACGAATTAGTGCCTGTGCGTTTCCGCGTTTCCCAGTTAGGGTGTGCGGTCAAGGTAACTCTACCTTTACCTCTAGCAAATCCTGACATTGCGAATATTGAAGTGCTACTGAGAGTAATTCCCATTCAGTCCTAATGCGGCGTACTTAGTGTAACTACGTCAGCTAAACCATGACTGAGAGGCAGAGCTTTTCTTACCGCCGAAGGTACAGCAACGGGACGAACATACGGCAAAGACAGAATACACGTCAGTTAACGTTGTTGAGGACTTAGGATCAGGGAGCGCTCGCTGAGTCGCTTCTGCTCTTATTACCTCCGCCAAGGAGGTTATACTTCCGTCGGGTTTGTCTGTCTGTCTTTCTATCTGCCTGTCACCAAGATAACTCAAAAGGTTAAGGACGGAATATGACGAAATTTGCAGGGATTGTTAGGTAAGTTAGGAAAAACAGATGATTACTTATGGTGAAGATCCGTTCATGCGTTTGTTTGTCAGCCTCATTTTTCTCAATGTAATAGCTCAAAAAATTATGGACGGATTTTTTATGAAATTTACACGAGTTGTTAGGTATATTACAAAGATCGAGTAAATGACCAAATTTTTGTGATGATCTGTTTGTTCGTTCGTATGTTTGTTGCTGTGTTTGATTTTATGTTTGTTAGCGCAATGACTCAAAACTTTTGAGTGAATCTGTATGAAACTTGCAGGAATTGTTAATAATGTTAAAAGACATAAATGATTAAATTTTGGGTGCAGATCGGCTGATTTGTTTCTATGTTTGAATTGTGTTTGTCATAATGTTTGTTAGCAGCATAACTCAAACAGTTATGAAAGGATCTTAAAAAAAATTGCAGAAACTGTTAATACTATTAAAGGGAACAAATGATTAGATTTTGGAGTTGATACAAAAGAAATAATGGTTTCAGAGCCAATTTGAATTTTTCGTTACCGTTGCCCTACTTGGCGGAGGTATACGCTCTCAGAGTGCTCTACTTTTAATATTAGCTTATGCTCGCTTCATGTAATTTAGCCCGGAAGCAACAATACCACGTTCGATAAAACAAGTATTAGTAAAGCTCATCAGTACTGATAAAAGGTTGGTCACTTAAGCCCGGAATTAAAAATTTTTTATTACCGCCACAGCTCTACTTTAATTACCGCTATTCTGAATAAAGGGGATTCTCTGGTTTTGGAAGTTTAGTACAGAACTTTACTCATGAGAATTATGTACATCGATCACTTACAAATACAAACTTCACGTACCCTATTAATTACCAGTTATTTTTTTCTTGCGCATACTTAGATAAGATTTATTTACTCAAGTACATAGTTAGATACATACACACATGAACGATGTGCTAGTGCTGTAGCTGTTGGTCAAAAAAATTAGGCAAATTAGTTTTTGTTTCGTAGGCTTTTCTGGTTCTGCTGTTATTCGTACTTCCTATTCAAGTACAGGCAATCATTGCTTTGCTGCATACTATTCAATCTTCCTGCGCTGATTGATATACATTTCGCGATTACGAACGCACTCCTATTTCTACTACTTATTATTATTCCATTTAATTTCGTTTAACCAATGTACCTTTATGCTTTTAAAACATTTCAGATTCAGGAGCACACTCCTATATCTACTATTTATTATTAATTCATTTAATTTCAGTTAATCACGGTTCTAGGTTATATGCCAAATGTTGGTGGAAATTCAGCTAGGATAAGGTAATGTAAGGTGTACTACATATAGGTATCTACGTACGCTCTCAGTATGTGCAGTCACATAAGTCTAAATCCGTCTTACCGCGAAAGCGAGTAACTATCCCTCTTTTAAAAAAATAAAATTCCATCGTAAATTACGCAATGTAGTTGCTACGGATCTACGGTACCAAATGGTATTAATTTTAATTTCTAAAGATGTTAATATGTATATATAGTATGAGCATTCTTATTCGCAAATTCAAATGTTTTTACATCTTCATATTTTGGAAAAAAATTAAATGAGTTATTTTGGGCGTAGAAGTCGGATGGTAGAAGGTCTGACACCGACTCCGACCTCTATAGGATTACTGTGAATCCGACTCCCATTGCGCTCTAGCATTCCAGCTCGTGCCTCCGACTCCCTATAGAAAAATTAGGCTGTCAGTATAGTAAAACAGCTTTTCATCCGACTCATTGCTTAAGAAAAAATAACTAAAAAATCGGCGACTTCATCATCAATTTGACAACACTGGCGTTACTATGACCAACTGTTCTGTGAACAGTCACAAGAACCTTGAGAGTTATGGTAATTTGGTGCAGAAATTCTACCTCCAGCAAAATTTACAATGCACTGATACGTCACTGTGACGTTCCTGTTCTAGCCGTAGTTCTTGTTTTGACTATACCACTGAGTGTAGTGAAGCATCATATATGATATACCGTTGATATACCGCTAAGTGTAGTGAGGCGTCATACAGTATATGATGCCACGTGTTAGTTACGTGCACTGTGACTACGGGAAGCCGTTGCTCCAGTGAACCGTAGGTCGTCAAAACACATTTTTTCTTGGAGCAACTTTGCTGGTTTACTTGCGTATTGCTATTCTTAAGCAAACTCTTTTTTGTGTTTTCCTGCCAGTCCAGCGCGCTTTTGTAAGAGCGGTGAACTGCTGTACATGAGATCTACGTTATGCTTCCATATGCCACATGTCTATAGGGAATTCTAATAACGTAAATATCAGACCATGATTCAGTTGAAATTCGTGACGTCAGCGGTCACCTAACACTTTTTCAAAGTCTGTGTGACTTATAATGTATATATTTGTTGAAAAGTACGTAGTAGGGAAGGGAGATTTTACTGAAATCAAAAAAGAGGTGCGATCAACATGAGATATTGATTGTTATTTCAAGAGATGCACTTTCAAGACGTCATATGATATGGTGTTTTATAAAAAATATCGATCAAGATTAGGAGTTGATCACATCTTTAGGCTGAAATCAGTGAAGTTGTCGCTACACCGTGGTTTTTCTCAAACTATAAAGTGATAAAGTACGACATGTTGTAAACAGGTGTGAACTTACTTATATACATAAAAAGGTTTCTATGCTTAGCAACGTTATACGAGTTGTAAGTCATTTCGTCTGAGTCTTACTTATCATTACTCTTTTTGCAACTGGTCCATTACTTTTTCGCTATCTAAGAGCTCCTTGAAATACCTAAGCGTCTACATACTTTCAGTGGCTACGCAGATACAAGATACAAGATATAATCTACAGTGTATAGTACTACTTTACTAAATATTTGTAATTTATCAAATGTGTCGGTGTGCAATAACCTATCAAACCTATCATAGATGGAAGCCAACAGTACCGTAAAATGAAATTGACATGAGCTGGCAACGAGTGGATACGTACATGATTGAAGGGATGATGATGACGAAGATCCACCTGATCAGAAAAAGAGAACACGTTAATCGAATTTCATGAGCAAACCATTTATAGTTACATCTCCCAATTCGTACTATAACTGAACACTATTACACTAAACTATGTTTTCCTCGAAGAAACACCCTCAAACCCAACGGCTAGATGAACTGTAGCAAATGGAACTAGAAAATTTGATACAAACTGTAATTACCAGTACCCTGACGTACATTTCTCGTAATGGACGTTTCACCTGTTGGACGTTTCGACTAACGATTAACAGTTCACCAACTCGATGTAATGGCCACTCCCCACTGGCAATTTCTAGTGAGGCAATAGATTGTTTGGCTTGATTCAAACTACCGTCTTATTTTGCAATAATAAAGACAGAGATACTTAAACTCTTAATTAAATGTATAAAGGTGAAATTATTTGATATAAACACGAAATTATAATTCGTCATCAATATTCTCGTGTTTAGTTGTGCAGAGTCTTCAAGCGAAGTGCTTCCGTAATAGTGTGTTAATTCATTGCACAGGGAATGTCAAAAATCGAGGGCTGAAAGCCAGAAGTGGCTATGTCCATTTTAACGAGTTTAACTCGTTTAAACACGAAATTATAATTCGTCATTAATATTCTCGTGTTTAGTTGTGCAGAGTCTTCAAGCGAAGTGCTTCCGTAATAGTCTGTTAATTCATTGCACAGGGAATGTCATAAATCGAGGGCTTAAAGCCAGAAGTGGCTATGTCCATTTTTGGCGAAATGGGGTTTTACTCACCAAGTGGATGCTTGTTAGGTTTATTTTAGCGCCACAAGTGCCTATGCCATATCTCTTCATACCATGTCTCTTCTTTAATAAAGAGATATGGCATAGACACTTGTGACACTAAAAACATAGCTACCTCACATGCGCCTACTTGGTGAGTAAAACCCAATTTGACCAAAAATGGACATAGCCACTTCTGGCTCTGAGCCCTTGAATTATGTAGGTAGTCCCAAACCTAAGTCCTAAATCACGTCTTTGAATGGAGAACCCCATATTAAAGATAGGATATTATCAAGCTGTTGAGCTGTGCTCGATTCATTTCCTGTAATGCTACAGAAGGAAATAGCGAGGCTTTGAGAAAATTTTACCATATTCAACAACAGTAATTGAATACATCAAACGTAGAAAGCGGAGGTTTAAACTAGCACTGAGAATATTGAATCTTCAGGAGAATAGGTAATGAACTTTGCAATTGCTAAATTACTGTAATTAGACTTCAAAGAAACTAATGTTGATGAGTGAAATAAGACAGCTTTCTTTGAAATACAGTGCATATACACAGGTACTCCGCTCATGAGATATAAACATTAGTGCTACTAGAATGTGTGCACTACACAAAGTAAAAAATAAGTAGATTAAACACCTGAAATTAAAAAAAGTGAAGCCTAGACTAAATATGCAGTAAAATATATGCGCCATATAACGAGAACTACATGTATTCTTGACAGCCTATAAAATACCAAGTCGTGACGGGTCTTTTCGCTGTTAGGTCATTTCGCCGAGATGTACCATAAATGTCTATATAATACATAAAATATACCCAACCACGCCCAACCTAATATGCTATTATTATTAGGAAAAATTTCAGCTGCAGCTTCTGGCCCATATAGCAAGCCGTGCAGCAAAACTTCACAAGAAAAGAAAGGGCAATAAAAAGAAAAGGCGGAATAAAATTAAAAAACTGTAACTAGGTTATATCTTAGTAAATGATCAAGATGTACAATTTTCATGTGAATTATGGTGTTTTAAGTTCCAGTATGTGATTATTAACTTTATTTTATTTTTTCCGCAAATGACTGGATTTTGAATTTTGTTAATGATTTGTTTAATTTGATTTTCTTATTATTTCATATGTAGTAAATGACTAAGCTCGGTGATTTTGCGCATCATTACATTTTACGTTATTGTATTTTCCATTTTATTCCACCTTTTCTTTTTATTATTCTTCCATTTCTAGGGAGGTTCTGTTGCTGAAGCTGAAACTTAGCATAATAATGATAATAATAGCATATTAGGTTCGGCGTGGTTGGGTGTAATTTATATATTACCATGCCATTTATATTACATCACAGCGAAATGACCTAGCGGCGAAATGACCTAGCGGCGAAATGACCTAGCGGCGAAAAGACCTAGCGGCGAAAAGACCTAGCGGCGAAAAGACCTAGCGGCGAAATGCCCTCACGGCGAAAAGACCTAGCGGCGAAATGCCCTCGCGGCGAAAAGACCTAGAACCATGCCAAGTGGGTGCTAAGTCTGCTAGACAAGTGAAGCCTTTATAAAATGCGTCTTAAGATTATAGTAACCTTAAACAAGTAGCAAAGTCTTCGTGGTGCTGCAAAGAATGTGTTTAATTAACTAGAAACGCAAATTTATATATATACACTACACCCTAGTGGGTGACAGTCGGTGAATTATTGGACACGAAAAACGCCTAAAACTAATCAAAATAAATTTTACCGTCACCGATGGCCTATGCAAAACAATACGTGTTTCTTACTAATATATGTATTCTTACTAATATATACATTCCTTGTGTGACAAGAAACAGATTATTTTGTGACTGAGGTCTATATATTATTAAGTAAATATTTTATCAATTTTCATCGATTAGCCTCAGGACCTTTGTTGTAGGAGTGAGTCCTCAAGTGCAGAGTTATTTAAGCTACAGAATAAAGTGTATATGTGCCTCATAAACCCAGGGGTTGTCCCGAATTCTTTTTCGCGCGGGTTGTTGCTACTGGCCGCAGTTTCTACTGAGAAGGTTAGTGTGATACGTTAAGTAGGTTCTTAATAATTTCCCGTCTGTTCCGCGTAGCGGGCAGCCGGTATGAGGAACACGGCAGGGACCCTATACACGAGAGTTTTCTTTTTGCTGTCTCTTTCGCTTTTCGTTTCTTGGAGATACCTTGCGCCTGATTGCTCCGTCAGAAGTAGCGCACTGAATCGACCAAGACTTTCTAGCAGGAATGCCAAGATGAAAAATTCCTACTGATGAAAAGCGTTATATTCTTCAGTATTGAGCTTCACTCTTGAATCGCCGCGTTGCGTCTATGGTGGTAAAAACCCTGAAACTAATGATAATAATTCCGCCCTAGCTTTCATAGCTGGCTGCAGTTCTTGCTGACATGGTTATATTGAAGAGTTAGGAATGTCCTCTATCTTCCTCTTCTGTTTCGCTAGGAGGGCCGCCGACTTGTGGCATGCGACCCATCACTTGAGATTCCTATCTGCCCCCGTGTGACCACGGAAGGGACTCTCCGCACGGACGTTTCTTTCTTCTGTCTTTTTCTTTTCTTTTCTTTTTATCGTCTTTTGCTCTGTGCGGCGTGGCTGAGCGAACAGCAGTACCGTATAGAGCTGGAGATGCTTTCCACCTTATTTTCTGTCAGTAGTAGCGCACTGGCTATTTTGAGATAAAAAACTAACTTGAATTCGCCTTAAACTTATGACCTTCCGACAGAAAAGCCAAAATACTAATCACCGAGAATTTATCGCAACATAGACTCTTGAATCCGAGGCCCTAGGAGTCGATGTATTGCTACTACTCAGGGAGTAATAATAACGGGAGAACCAGACAGACCTACGAAGAAAAAGAACGCGCGTGAAATGATGTTTTTACGGAGCAAGTAGCTGCAGCACACGCTCAACATTATGCGTATAAATTTATTCTATTATCAGTATTGAAGTTCTCTATGATTGTCTTGTAGAACGTAGTACTAGTACTTCCTAACTGCATCTTACAGGTAACATGTATACAGTGTGCTAAAAAATAATTCGCTGGAAAACGAGCAGCGTGCGCTGCGGCTGCCTGGTCCGAAAAAACGTCATTTCACGCGCGTTCTTTTTCTTCGCATGTCTGTCTGGTTCTCCCGTTATTATTACCCCCTGGCTACTACTAGAACTAGAGACAAAACCCTGGAAAGGAAGGGTGCTGAAGGTAACAGACACCAGAATTACATAAAAGATCAGAGATAGTACACTGAGAGAAAATTTGACCCTCTTGATGCACTTAGATGCATCAAATTTACATGCATTTTTATCCCAAAACCAAAACACTCAAGTGCATCATAAGTATGCTAAGTTCATCATCATGATGCACTCTAACTCCACTGTAATTATAATAATGATCATGTATTATCCTGCATACAGTAAGCACACCTAACGAGGTATTCCTTTGCGTCAATTGTAGAATTTCGAAGTTTAAATATTGAAGGAAAAGAGAATCCGAGAATCGAAGTCATCAAGGAAGAGATTTTTCATTCCTCCGCAGCACCGGCTTCATGTCTTGTTTTGCACGCTAGCAGAGCTATATTGTTAAAACTCTAAAATATTAAAGCATACTGAAATTCATGTTAAGTTTATCCACTGTATGCGAGATAAAGAATGATTATTATTGTTATAACAGTAAAGTTAGCTGAAGTGCATTATGATGATGAATATAGGGCTCATGATGCACTTGGCACGTTGATGATGCACTTGTGTGCTTCGGTTTTGTGACAAAGCCGATGATGCACCAAGATGAATCAAATCAGGTAATGTTGATGAACCTAAAGAGACGAAACTTTGAATTACAATTGCGATCTGCGAGACAGTATGAAACAGCGTCTCAATTCGAAAATGTAACAAAATTACGAAGCATTTTTTCACATTTTTTTTTCAAAATAAGCTTCTCTGACAGCAGATACATAACTTCAAGCGGAATAAGTCGCCATAATTAGGGTTAAAGTAAATTCAGTATGATACATGATACATCCTCCTTTACCCACTAGAAATATGTGAAAAACTCACCGAAGAACGACAGCTTGTTCTCATCGGACTGTATTAGCGATTCTTCAGATTCTTGATATACAACGGCAGTTGTGGAGGCGGTTACTTGTGCTGGCGACTTAGTCAGTATTTCTGAAGTGGTCTGTGAACCAGCTGTAGTTGAAGTAAGTGAAGAAATATCTGCGGTGGTGTGCGAAACTTCAGCGACTAATGCTGTAGTCAACGATTGTGACGCGGCATTTTCTGTTTGAGTGGACGATGACGTCAGTGTAGTAGATGGTACGATCTCTTCAGCGGAGGTCTCTATTGTTTCTGTCTGAGATGGCGCTTGAAGATGCGATGCTGACACCAATTCTGAGCTCCCAGAGCTGCTGGCGCTAATTGAGGATCCGACATTTGTTACTTGACTAGGCTGTTCAAAGGACTGTAGAATCGTTTCAGAAGACGTAGCTTTAGTTGCTAATGAGACTGATACAGTCGTCTTTATGCTCTCTTGAGCAGCAGTTGCTTCACTATTTGTCGTCAAAAAGTCCGTAGGCGAAGGCGTCATTGGCGATACGTTAAATGTGGACGTTTGTTCGCCAATGAGCGATTGCGTAGATTGCTCCTGGCTGCCTTGGATACCTGTTATCGATATGTAGGGGGGAGTGAATGCTGCCTGAATACTCGTTTTTGTTTGTGAGGATGTCTGTGACAGAATCTCAGTTGTGGTGCTTCCTACTGAGCCTTGTGTTGTGTGCGAGCCAGGAACAACAGTTGTTGCGACGGATTCAGATGCAGATGCACTTGTTTCTGTAAGGCTCGAGGCTTGGGGTGTTGTCTCTGACACTGGTCCTTGAGTTGTCGAAGACTCTGTGGCTTGAGGTGACGAAGATTCTGTATGGGAAGCTTCTCCTGTGGGCGAAGATGATGCAGCCTTCGTTGTTTCGACGCCAGAAGGTGAACCAGTGCGCTCAAGAGTTGTTTCAGTTGATGCGGAAGCAGCCGTTGTGCTGATGCCAGAGTACGCTGTTGTCTCAGCTGCACTTGAGGTTGTCGACAGAGCACCTGTTGTGGTCTGTGAAACTTTAGTGACGGATGCTGTAGTCAACGACTGAGACTCGGCACTTTCTGTCTGAGTGGACGATGCCGGCAGCGTAGTGGATGACACGATCTCTTGAGTTGTAGAGGACTCTGTTGTTTCTGTCGATTCTGTCTGAGATGGCGCTTGAGTCTGCGATGCTGACGTTGCTTCCGAGCTCTCGAAGCCGGTAGTCGAGCCAGTTGTGGACGCGAGACTGGATGCCTCAC
>LQNS02278089.1:1259251-1304464 GCA_001587735.2 Parhyale hawaiensis | reverse complement strand
TTTACATTTTGAAATCTGAATTATCTCCTATCTTATTCCCATAGAGCGTGACAGGAAAGATATAAATATATAAATAAATAAATAAATAAATAAAAACACGACGTGAATTATTATATAGTAGATAGATTCTTTTAAGACGCAAAGAAGCTGGTGAGGGCGACCAGTACGGGCAGGTAAGGACGGTCAAATAGCGTGTGGTCTATGGCCAGAAGAATAACACCTGTGTTTTTGCGAGAGCGAAGACGATCGTGATGAAGACCCAGGGTCATGGACCGTCTAGTAAGTTCTATTTCTATAATCATAAGGACGATAAAAATCCAAGGTAATCAGAATAAAAACCTACGTATTTGCAATCATTGCAGGGAGCTCCTTGGGGCCAAATGCGACTGGCAGATATTTTTTGCCATTTCTTTGCACGGAAAATCCGGCACTGCGCGGTTCCTGGTCCCTGTCCCCGCCCGGGTTACAAATGAAAGGCCAACATGAGCTGAAAGAGAGATGATGTCGGCCCCTCGGTATTCATTCGAATCGAGAGATTCTGAGGAAAATATTCTATTCAAAGCTGGATACAGGTCCTGAAATTCTTGAAAAGATTATTATTTACGACTTACTCCTATATTTATATTTTGCATTCCTTCATTTACTATGTTGGTGGGGCCTGGCTTCTCTGGCCCAATGCACGAACCGCCACTGAATTAATTAGTTATATTGTATGCATCACACTTTATAGAGATATGATAGGAGGAAATTAAAATCTTGACATATACGCACCGGATAAGCTGCTTGAATTTCCTGTAAGTAAGAGTACATTTCACATAACCCATGGAGGTAGCAAAAATTGTTACGTTAATATTAGAATAATGTTATGATGTAACATTTGGTAATATTATCCCCAATGCTGAAATAATCTTATTTTTACACAATTATTTCAATGTTAGGATAACATTATTCAGAAATATTAAAATAATATTGTTGCTTAGTGTTTAAATAAATGTTTCAATGATATAATAAACTAATATTGAAACAATGTTTCTAATATTATTTTAGTATTAAAAAAATATATATCTAACAACTGCCAAATTATGGTTATTCTGTAATATTGAAACAATGTTCACTGGCAGTTTTATTATATTATTTACCAACATTAAAATATTATACGCCAGACTATGGCAGACCCTGGAATGACCGAGGGTGCAGCCGTCGCCGTATGGTTCCGCTAAGGCTTCAGCGGAGGGATCCTAACCCAAGTTACCCTCTGAGGATAAGACTGTCATTCGAGAAAAACGTGGCAAGAGAGGGGCAGGTATGAACAAAGTTATATTTTAAATTTATTTCGAACTGCAGTTAAAGCAGATTGTATTACGCCTTAGACAGTAAACAACGAATGATCAGATCAAGATATGTATCAATTTTATACATTATAGTAGATTTGCACCTAAGCAGATGTAAATTTCATGTGATACTCGTTGAAATTACACATTCAAATATTTATCTCTCGTATACAGTGGACAACATTAGGAAATAAACAAAAGTGTGAAATACAAACTTAAGCGGTGACTCAACCAAGTTACAGACGTGTGCGGTATATTTTATTTGTTAATCTAAATCATTATTTTAATATTATATTTAATATTTTTACTGTTGAAGAATTATATTTCAGTTGTTAGTCTAAAACATCAGTTTAATATATATGGAATAACGTTAAATTAAGATTTTGTTGAACATTAAATCAATGTAAGGAAGATACTTGATGAGTAACATTATTATAATATTATCATAGAATATGATATAAATACAACAAAGAAACATTGTGCGCGCTTCGCTACGCGGATCTGGTCGGGCGTAACTATACGTGCGCGTCGATGTACGATGCAGCACTTACCAACGTTCGTAGATGGTGCTGTCAGTAAACTCGTAGACTTAGAGTGCTACTAATACGCTGTACCCTCGACTACGGGTGTATATCAGTTCGGTAGAGCTAAAAAGTAAAGCTAATCCAGCATTACCATATACGATAAGCTGGTGCTGACGTAATGTTGGGTAATGAAAGGAATGGATGACACCTTCAGTATTATATTCCAATTGACAGTACAAGCGGGTACTTCAGTAGAACGGTAGAATCGTGCAGTAATAGCGAGCTCTATAGTGTTGCTCTGAGTGAACGTAGGTATATGTGCACTGTGATATGTAGTAACTCTGGATTCAAAGGAAACTGGGTATTACATGCTGCTGTACACTCGACGGTGCAGCCATTTATGTGTTTGCTTACAGCATCGGGAGGCACAACGTGCACAATATTACGTTGTAATCTCAAAATAACATGATAATAACATACCAAAAATAATGCATAACACAAAAAGCATTCCAACTTTGTTATAATATTTATATAATATTTGATTGCTACTTGGGAATGCTGATAATATCTTTCAGCTTGGGGTGAAGCAATCCTTCCAGGTCTGTTTCTTCTTTTTGGTTGCTTCTAAAACTGTCCACGTGTGTTATTGTTTATTATCAAATGCTATTTTTTTGCCTCAAAAATACTGTTTGTCGATTTTTTTTTCACTTTCCCTTTAACATGTTCTTGACTTCATTCACAGTTTTTATCTTCCCTCTTTAGCTAAACTGTCTTATCCATTCACATAGACAAGACTTTAGAACTACTTGGCAGATTGTGCTCGATGTATGACAGCAGGCCACCACAAGGGGCGTAGCTAGGGTTCCTGCCGCCCGGGAACAAAGCCAATTCGAGTGCCCCCCCCCCCCCTTCGCATCATATTAACGCAGGTAGACGATGCATTCCATGGATGTCGCTGAATCATAACATGGATTTATAAGATCAATAAGTACAATCCATTTGCAACAACGTCAAATTTAATTTAAATTTAGTTAAGGTGTATTTGATTAAATGCAGCGAGCAATCTGTTCATATAAATTTATTCCAACTTGAGCGCAATTTAGGCTTGACGGATAAATACATAAAATATAGATTATGATCTGTGTAGAAAAATATTAATAGGCACCGTATATGTTCATAGGAGACGAATAGTTGAAATGTGCATGGTGATGATCACACGTAGAAACTGTCCCAAAACATAACTCGGGAACATTACTTCACCATGTAGATAAGACAAGCAGAATCCTGTCGACTATTTCATAGATAACATTTGATCCATTTTATCACCGTTGAGCGCGTGCAATATAGGTATTACATTTTATGCACTTTTACTTCAAAACTTTAACACTTTTCAGATAGTCAAAGCCAATCTGTTCTCCGTACAATATATATATATATATATATTTCGCTTATACCTAATACATTTAAATTTGATCAAATGCTAGGTTTTGAAGACTCAATCTAATGCTAGGTCAAGATTAGCATCCCGGTGCGCCGGGTGCGGCCTGACAAATTAGCCTGTTGGGTTGCAATGGCGAAAGTGAAGTAAACTTGACCGTAACCCCCGGAGGAAAGGAAGATCCCCAAACTTAGAAATACACAAATGTATAGTTATACACTCTATAAACTGCTCCAGCTACCGTGAGTTGTTACACAGCCAATACATCTCATTTCAGTGACTAACAAACAGGCGCAGTAAAATATGACTTTGCACTCTATTAAACTGTACGACTTCGTGTAGTGTAAGGCAGCGAAAGAAAAGGCTTTACAAATGCGAGAGAAGCAAGCGTGCTGCAGAACTTGCTATTCTGAAGCTCAAACTTGGTAAATATACCTACGTGTCCGAAGTTCCCCTCTAGCCCCGACCAGGCAAACGCTCTAACTTGCTGTTACTGCGAGTGCCTATTGGTAGTCATGGTAGAGTGCTGGTGCAAAGTTCTACCATTTTGCCACTGGGGATTCGATAGCAGCTTGTTATAATCCAGCTATGTACAGATTTATGAAAATGATGATCAGCTTCTCAAGCTGAGGAGCATGCATCACCTGGCGAATATGAAGAGCAAAAAAAAAAAAAACATGTTACAAAGCAAATGCTCCTAGCAGAAACTGATGAACCAGTGGCTACAGCATTATTAGTAGAGTGTAAGCCCAGTATTCTACAAAATTAATTTCAAACTAAATTATGACAACAGTTTGAAGCTGACTCTTATCTCTTGAAGGATTTAATTCAATAAGATTTGTCACTCTTGACTCCAACATGAAGAAGTTCCTAGCCAGTCTCGAATACATCATCCGAACCGCATGCAAGTCGCACTCACCGCACCCCTAGGAAAGTTTCAGAAAATTCGAAGCTAGCACATTTGTCACGACCGTGGTGCCACACTCCTCGTCGACTGCCCGTAACTCTTAGATGAACACCTTACTATCGTAATGCTCCATTACGAGCGACGCAAATACATTCTTGAGTCAGTCAAGTCTCTCAGTGAAGAAAGCTGTCACTGCAAAGCAGGACAGTACTAGGCCGTGACGGCGCCGCTGCACGGTCCCAAGGCGTCACGATATTGCAGTTTGAAACAGCAAACAAAACATCCTAAGATTCTGCAAAATAGTCCGATTTGCGGTAGCCCTGTGCGGATGTCATGGTTTCATCTTACCATCAAGAGGCGCAAGAAAGTGACGAAGCGCCCCCTTCAAATACTCTGCTGCTCTGCGGCCCCCAAGAAGCTGTGCACCCGAGGCGCCTTGCCCCAGGGGCGCACTGTACTGCAAAAAGGACAGCCTTGTCTAGCTATTCCAATTTATTGATGGCAAGCGTATTTGTTATTTTGCTCGTCTTTGTTAGTGTCGAGTCTCAATTAGCGCCCCTAGATGCTGCACCCGTGGACAGATGTCACCCCTTGCACCCCCCCCCCCATCCTTGGCTACACCTCAGGCTACTACAGCTGTAAATAACTTTTCTGTGTCATACCCTAAAGTTAATTCTTTTTTAAGCATAGTAGCAAGGCCCACAGCGGTAGCTGTAGTAGAATCAACTTAGTGCCTATACATGTGTACCCGAGGGCTGCCTATTATCGCAGTATCTAATCTGCCGTTGGTGAGGTTAGTTCTTTTGTGTTAAGCTTCTATTGTAACTCGTTCATTTGCCCTCTTGTTGCAGCCCGTTGTAGTAAAGTGACAGCAATAGATATACTAGTAACTAGAATCATATTTGTGGCTGCCTGTGAGTATTATGGTTCCCTATCATTTCTTTATTCCATGTGCTGTTATTGTGTGTAGTGATTTTTCGTTGAGCTACAGGTGCCACTTTTTGCCTTTTTATATTTTTAAAATATTATTTACTAGTCAAACTAGCCTATCTACGATATACAGACTTTGAAGACCTTTCGATTATGTCAACTATTTACCGCCAAGAAAGAACTCATTGAGTGAGTCTTATGGCTGGTGCACACGCGAGTAGAAGAAAGAAGTTTCATCATCTCCGCGTCTGAAAGCGCTGTTGTCTATTTAAATAGCACACACTGGCGAAAATATATGAGTTATAATTTCCTCCAAGTTTGAGGAGCAAACTTATCTTGACAGCTAACATTTTTACACTTTTTTGATGAACTCAAAGCTATGTTTACGAGGGTTCAGGAAAACGACAAGACAATGAGCTGAAGAAACTCGTTCTTTTGACAAGCGTGTGTACCAGCCATTAACGAACCACCGCGGCAACTGAACTGGATGGTCGCTGACTTGGTAGTAAACATTTTTCATACTTTCAACTTTTGCGTTGCCGCGCAACTCAGTGTTTTCGTAGAGCATTGACTTAGCCATTGAGATGCAAAGTATGTCAGTGTTAAAGTTTCTGAGCAAATGAAGTAGATAACTGAGTTGACCATGAAGATCGTCGAAATTTTATGACAGTGACTTAATTTATAGTCAGCCATTTTGTTCTTCTGTCAGGGTGCCGCAGCGGGCTGTGTTTGTTCGGACGGTCTAGTAAATTTCGGAGAAAGCAGCCTGTTAGATCGCCCTTGCCCTCATTCAGATTTATTTTCATTTTCTTAGAAAAACTTTTGATGTCGACTTTACCTACTCACAATGTCATTTTTATTTCACTGGAAAGCAACTGATTATGACTTTGCTCAGGTACAGTACTGTTATTAACTTATTATTGCCTCCACCAAGGAGGTTATATGTTTTCGTCGTGTTTGTCTGTCTGTCTGTCACCAAGATAACTCAAAAAGTTACGAACAGATTTCGATAAAATTTACAGGGATTGTTAGGTATGTTAGGAGGAACAGATGATTAACTTTTGGTAAAGATATGTCCATCCGTTTGTTTGTTTGTTTGTCTGCCTCATTTTTCTCGATGTCATAAGCCAAAAAGTTGTGGATGGATTTTCATTAAATTAACATGAATTGTTAGGTATATAACAAAGAGTATATGACCAAATTTTGGTAATGGTCCGTTTGTTCGTTCGTTCGTTTATCACTGTTTTTAATTTTATACTTGTTAGCACAATAACTCAAAAAATAATTAATGGATCTTTATGAAATTTATAAGGGTTGTTATTAATGTTAAAAGACACAAATGATCAAGTTTTGGTGCAGATCGATTCGTTCGTTTGCATGTTTGACTTATGTTTGTCATAACGTTTATAACACTATAACTCAAAAAGTCATAAACGGATCTTCAAGAAAATTGAACAAGCTGTTATTAATATAAAAAGGCACAAATGATAAGATTTTGGAGTTAAACCAATTTGAATTTTTTGCTACCGTTGCCTCACTTGGCGGAGGTATGCGCTCTCAGAGTGCTCTAGTTGTTAATATAACCTAGATATAAAACCCCTTATATGAACGTAGATCATGTTCAGTGTATTATGTTCATTTATGATGAAAACAAGCTCTGATACTAACCCAGCCAGTGAAGAGCATTATTACCTCCGCCAAGGAGGTTATGTTTTCGTCGTGTTTGTCTGTCTCTGTCACCAAGATAACTCAAAAATTTATGAACCGATTTGAATGAAATTTACAGGGATTGTTAGGTATGTTAGGAGGAACAGATGATTAACTTTTGGTGAAGATATGTCCATCCGTTTGTTTGTTTGTCTGTATCATTTTTCTCGATGCCATAACTCAAAAAGTTATAAATGGATTTTGATGAAATTAACATGAGTTGTTAGGTATATAACAAAGAGTAGATGACCAAATTTTGGTAATGGTCCGTTTGTTCGTTCGTTCGTTTGTCACTGTTTTTAATTTTATGCTTGTTAACACAATAAATCAAAAAATATTGAATGGATCTTTATGAAATTTATAGGAGTTGTTAGTAATGGTAAAAGACATAAATGATCAAATTTGATTGGTTGGTTTGTATGTTTGACTCATATTTGTCATAACGTTTGTTAACAGTATAACTGAAAAAGTTATTAACGGATCTTCAAAAAGATTAAACAAGCTGTTATTAATATAAAAAGACACAAATGATTAGATTTTGGAGTTTATGCAAAGAAAATTATGGTTTCAGAACCAATTTGAATTTTTGCTACCGTTGTCTCTCTTGGTGGAGGTATGCGCTCTCAGAGTGCTCTAGTTATTATTATTATTATTATTTTCTTCACCGGCAATGCGGCTCCCATCAACTCCGCTCAAGTACTGTATTACTTTTTGTCAACTCTTGGGCCAAGCCAATTTACGACGTCTTAAATTTGAAAAAAGTCCGATTTCAACTCCTTCATCAACAATATTAGGCTCATTTTAACCGACTCCGACTCTTTAACCCCGGTGACGACGGTACCTGTAATTTATACCGAGGACGGACACATATGCATTCATCAGCACAACTTGAAGCGAGGATGGGCAACTCTCTCGTTTGTTTGAACTATAATTATTTAAACTCGGATGCATAGATACGGCGGCCTGAACAACATACGAGCTGCACATCCTCACATCACGTAGTGCCTATGAAAGTATACTGTGGCCCAGGCACGAGGCACCTTCTCCGCACATCATTTACTCAAGGTTTTCCCGCTTCTTCATTTTCTGCCTCAGCTTATTGCGCAGTGTAGTGCATTGGTTCGTCAGGGCAGCGTTGCCGTCCTGCTGGTGTTGCTGCACCTGCGCCTCTCTGATGAGGTGCATTGCATTGGAAAGGCGGCCTTGTCATTTGATTCTTTTGATTCTGCAGGTGTTGCTGGACTGTATCGTGACGCAGTTTCTCGCGGCCTCTGTACAAACGAACTCTTGCTGCAACAACTTTTATTTCTGCCCGGCAATACTTGCGGCAGTAAGTCGAGGTAAAAAGGAGGTAGACAATCGACGGGATCGATTCTTATAGTATTTAACTCCCACCAAAATCAATAGAGAAGGCGCTTTTAGGTATAACCTCACCGGAGATTCATATCTAGGCGTGCATCTGATGTCTTCAGGAGGCTGCATCTAATATGTTGAATAAGCGCTTATAAATTTTCGTTGGGACCTCACAGTTGCTCGATGCTGGGTTGCTGCGTTTACACGTGAGAATCGTGCCTTCACCTCCCCACCAGGCAGGCGAATTCTTGTGATACTTTGCAGCGTGAGCGCTTCTGTCATTCACTCTCCACGGCAAAAACACTGCCCGGACCGAAATTGAGGATAATAGGATGATTGCAGTTGTCGTACGAGCCTTTGGTCCCTGATGCCTTAGCTCCAATAATCTTTGGTCGACTGCAGCCGTGCAGGCACCTGGCTTCAGGTAGCTACAACCTTAAGTGTTAATACGTGGTATCTCTCGTCAGACGATTTTTTTTTACATAGAATGCTGAGAAAATAGGCAATGGTCAAGGAAATTTAATCAGCACCAATAGTCATGTTAAAATATCTTATTTTAAATCACAATCAAACACTTTCTTTCATGCACCAGTTCTTGAAAAATGTTCAGTATCATTTCGTGAAGGGTCGGTTTCGTTGTATCGAATGCCCCTCACCAAAAAAATCCTGTAGAGGAGGCAAATGCCATGAAAGCCTCTCCTGTATCCGCCAGTGACCCTGCATTCCCCTTGAGCTATGGGCACTGATACATAAGTAAATGGCATCCATCATAAAAGTGTTTAACTATTTTGGAGTCTATTGTGTTGTCTGTCATCTATAATCTTGGGAAATTTTTCTTGAACTTTCTCTGTATACCTCAGTTGGGCCGTCCTCGAAGCACCAGTACAGTCTTAAACATCTAAATCACGTACTAGCGGAATGTTTCAGCTAAAAGCACTACTTATGGATAGTGTGAACGAATTCTTCTCCACAGTTTTTTAGCTTGTTTGTTATAAGTGAGTAACTTACCCTTCATGATTTGTAGCACTGATAAGAAAGATATTTGAAAAGAAAGAGATATAAACTTGGCCACTTTGGCAATTCGCATGTCAACAGCTATTCTGATGTATCACTATTTCACCCTGCTCTCTTGACACAAGAACCAGTGATTTGCAGCCATTGTTTTTGTCAGAATAAAAAGGAGAACCTGGCTACATATAAAAAACATATTTACTATCTGGATAGGGCAACACCGGGGGATGTCGCACCGTACATACGGGGGCAGCAGCTTGCAGCACCATCTAATTCAGCCATTAGAAATCATAGTTTAGCTGTAAATCATCCAATTAAGTGCAATAATTTTTCAATACCCGGTAGTACAAATGATGTGCAAGACCTTAGGTTACTAGAATCCATTTTAATGCTCACCGAAAAAAACCGGTCCTCAACAATAATCAATTGGCAGTTCCCTTGAATGTTCTTAGTTAGGCTAGTGTTACTAGTTATGTTCTTTCCTTAGCCCGTAGTTTAGAGAATTCTTAGTTAGGCTGATATTACCATCTTTTGTTTTTCTTTTTACGTCTTATAGAGAGTTACAGTGAATACTTTCCTTCCTAATTTTACTTCATCAATTTTATGTACGATGTCTTTCTCTATTTTACAGTACTGATGATAGACATATAATATGATCCGAAACGTTTGCGATCCAGATAGTAACTAGAGCACTCTGACAGCGCATACCTCCGCCAAGCGAGGCAACGCTAGCAAAAAATTCAAATTGGCTCTGAAACCATAATTTTCTTTGTATTAACTCCAAAATCGAATCACTTGTGTCTTTTGATTGTAATAACAGCTTGTGCAATTTTGTTGAAGATCTGTTCATAACGGTACTGCTAACAAACGGTACTGCTAACAAACGTTATGACAAACATGAGTCAAACATACAAACGAACGAACCGATCTGCACCAACATTTAATAATTTATGTCTTTTAATAATACTAACAACCCCTATAAATTTCATAAGGATCCATTCATTATTTTTTGAGTTATTATGCTAACAAGCATAAAATTAAAAACAGTGACAAACGAACGAATGAATCAACGGATCTTTACCAAAATTTGGTCATTTACTCTTTTTTATATACCTAACAATTCATGTTAATTTCATAAAAATCCATCCATAACTTTTTGAGTTAGCGCAGGGAGAGAAATGAGGCAGACAAACAAACAAACAAACAAACGGACGGACATATCTTTACCAAAAGTTAATCATCTGTTCCTCCTAACATACCTAGCAATCCCTGTAAATTTCATCCAAATTGGTTCTGAACTTTTTGAGTTATCTTGGTGACAGACAGACAAAAAGACAAGCAAACAGACAAACACAAAACACTACGAAAACATAGCCTCTTTGGCGGAGGTAAATATGGTTTTTATGTGTAGCCTGGTTCTCCTTTTTATTCTTAGAATACGGTTCTCTAGTGACCAGTCCATTGCTAATAATAATTATTGTTAGTAACGTCGGTAGCAGTTGGCGAGTTCAATTTCCTGCTGATCATCAAGCAGAACGAATTATCTTCAAGTTCCTCCTGTCGCATTCTGGCGGCAAGTGGCAGCAACCTATACCAGCTGGCGACTCTCAGTATGTGAACGATTTTTCACAAAAACATGTCTTTAGTTACGTTTTTAGTTACGACGTTGTTTTTATTTTCTACTCGAATAAAGCTAATATAGAGCAAAGTAGAGAACTGGGCTTAGCGCAAATAATCTTGAGAAAATATTTTATTTCAGTTTCAGAACGCTTTAAATCATATACAAATTGTTAAAGCATGTTCATTATCATATCCCGTGGGGGAGATTTTGCTATGAATGCCTTCCCCAAAATTCCCGAGGGGGGGGAGCAAATGCCATGAATGCCCCCCCCCCCTTCTGGATCCGCCTGTGTGACGCACCTGTCGAATCTGAAAAAGACATTGTCGCTCGAATTGCAATTGCTGCTGGAGATTTGCTGAGATCCATGGAGTCTTTGACGAAGGTGTTGTGCTTGTATCAATATTTACAATATTATCTCACAAACTAAGCGTTTTTCGAATTTTTTGCTTTGATGAAAATATGTCATTAATTATATTTTCTAGCAGTAGCCAAAGTTTGTACCAAGAATTTCGCAACACCCTGTATACTATAGCTTATAGTAGTTGCATTATTTACTCCCATGTGTCATGATGTCATATCGTTATATGGAAAATCACTAAAACACTTATTTGATTTCTTACATTTGCAATGCAATTAAAATTACGTTTATTTCTATCATGCTCTTCCTGTTTTTCCTAGCTCTATAAGAAATGTTTTCAGATGTTTGGTAGATATATATGCCGAAAACTAGCGCTAACGCCGCTAGCTTCTTTCACTGGCGCGCACAAGTTAAAACAACTCTGTTATTACTGCACGTTGCTGCTTTGGGATCTGCTAAAATGTCACCTTAAGCTGTGGTTTCAATTAAAGAAATAGTTCTGAGCTCCTATGCTTAAGGAATATCGCATTGTTGGGCATAAAATATCTTAATTTAATGATTTACTGCTCGTAATTGTTAAAAGATGTCGTTGGTTACCCAATATATTTAAATGGTAGGAGACTGCTACCGTTTTTTTTTTTTCAAGTTTAGATTGCAACTCATCGGAATTCTCATCAGACGTGGCACAAACTGCACAAGAGTAAACAAAACATGTGGGAGATTGAATTAACAAATTGAACCTCCTTGGTTGATCAAAATGACACCAGCGCCACCAGCGGCCCTTTTGAACAGACAAGGATAAAACCTGTAGTGGAGTTCTCCTCATGTTGCAGTCTAAACTCTTTTGTTTGGTCAATGCAGGAAGCAAAGGGCGTAACAGGAGGACTCACGAGAAATTAGCATCAAAAAGTGACGTCATCATCGATGAATCTGTTGCTGAGCAGCCTATAACTATCTTAACTAATTTGACGAGACAAATCGCCTTATATTGTGAAATTAATCTCTAGCGTATAAATAAATTGAGAGATAATGTACCAATTTTGCAATTATCTATAGAAAATTGCAGTGCATGCTGGTAGAAACTTTCACTGTGACACAGCACTAGCGCCAAATTTACTCCCTTTTGGCAACATGATTTATCTTCCTTTTCTTGATTGAAGCCTTATTTACACTTCATATTCAGTTCACAGAGCATATTTATTCTTTACCAACTAATATAAGCACCAATAGGGCCAATTCTATATGCGAGAGAAACCACAATAACACTTGCCTATTGCTCGAACTTTCTGTACTTGACGACAATATTTTACCGTATTTTGCAGCTTAAATTGCTGGCCTGTCATGAGCGGAGATTAAATGAAATAAAAAAATACGGTGATATGTTCAAGAAAACAACCTACGAAAGCCTGAGGTCCCACACTCACATACTTAGACTCGTCGATGTGATGTGAATTTGCTACGTGCGGTCACAGCTAAATTTTATTTTAGTCCTATTGAGTCCTCCCGCTGCATTCTTTGCTTCCTGGGTCAATGTGAGATGCCAAAAAGAGCCGCGCAGAGGGCCGCGCTAGCGGCCGCTTTCGTAAGTTGGGTATGTGAGAGGAGATTTCTTGTGGCAGAGTGCACTTCACAGGTTCGTTCTACTGATCCAGTCGAAAATTTTAACCATCCCAGTTTCCTTCTCAGTTTCTTTACTGTTGATATTTTTGTCTTCGTGTGAACTATGAAGCTTACTTATTGATAACTATGTATACTAAATGCAATCATGTTGACTTTGACGTTTCCATGACAACTCAAGGTTAAGGTAAACGTTTGCATTTTTCCCCTAGAAGGAGAAGAGTCGATTCAACTATGTATTAGAAATTACAATATTTGCTCTTTATAGTTGACAAAAAATAGTTGTAAATAAAGCATAACACTTAAATAATTTGTATGTAGCTTTATATTTGTAGTATATAATTATGTACTGACAGTACTGTTCTCCAGATAATTGTGGTGCAAGCAATAGCCGTATAGGGTAATTGTTCAGGGTAAACGTTTGTAAACAAATGTACCGGGACGATCAAGGCGAATTGTGCCAAGCAGGCAGCTCGTGCCGTCGTGCCCAGCCATGTGCAATCCTGTAACGGTGGTGAAAGTATTTTACGTGGTGACTTGATGTAAAATTTGGCAGTGGCAATGGAATCACGAAAGTGTTTGCTTAAGAGCCTCGATTCTCAAACTCATTGCGATATAACTCTGTGGAATTCGGATCCCGTTATTATCGGCAGATCTAGAGATACTCGAATCAAAGAGAAGAGGTGTTCTAAACAACAAGGCAAGTTGTGTAAATTAATGTAGTAGCCTAATATTGTATATGTAAAAGTCTGGTATTAAATTGTAAAATGACAAGCAGCACAGTCAAACATTTAGGTCTACATTGTAAAATCATAGTTTTGTGCCAGACTGCAGAGTCTGGCAAAGATTCAAAGATTGGTAAATATCATAAAATAGGGTAATGTCTCAATTACCGAATGCGTTTCTATTACCGAACGCAATAAGATTCCTACCTATATTCGGTAATAGATGGGCATTCGGCAATTGAGACATTACCCTATGTAGTTTAGTGGGGTCCAAAAAATGACCCTTTTTTCTTATTTAGTGTATTTTGGCCTCAGGAATCAGAATCTGAAGTTTGTTTTGGTAAATATGTAGTTTAGTGTGGTCCAAAGAAATGATTTTTTTTGTCATATCAAACTAGTGTGCAGTGGAACCCCGTTTTCCCGGAACCCGGTTTCCCGGACTTTTTTCACTTTTCCGGGGTATTCCCGGAATGTTCCGGCAAACTGAAACCATACCGGAAAAAGTCCGGCAGAAGTTCCGGTCCCCGGACCCCGCATTTCAGAGGGCGGCAAACTACTCGCCAAGATCTTGGCGAGAAGTGCCACACTATGAAACGAGGCTCCACAGGTCGCGGCGCTCATAGGCGCCCACCCGCATTTCCGAGGGCGGCAAACTACTCGCCAAGATCTTGGCGAGAAGTGCCACACTATGAAACGAGGCCCCGGACCTTCAGAAGAATTCCCGAAAGTGACGCTGCGCAGATACTGAAATTCGCCTATTGCGCAGCATCTCTTCCGGAATTGGAAATCAACCACCGCCATCTTCGTTCAGTAAGCGTCTGCACACAGTAGTTTCATTTTCGTTCATTAACGTGCGGCAAACGGGGGTTTTTCTGGCATCAAATATCCCGGAAGTAGTTTCAATTTGCCAGACATACGTCCGGAAAAATGGGATTTTTCCGGGAATTGAAATTTTCTCGTTTTCCCGGAAATTTCAGTTTTCCGGAACGGCCTTCCCCTATGCTGTCCAGGAAAACGGGGTTCCACTGTATTTTGGCCTCAGGAATCAGAATCTGAAGTTTGTTTTTGGTGGTTGGACCTAGTTTTAGAGTTGTAGGGAAAAAAACCTAGGTACTAATGAAATCCTTAGTTCCTTCCTATAGCATACAACAATGGGGGATCCATGGGAAACGGATTTTTGGGTGGGAGAGGGACTTAGAGCCAAATAACTAGAGGAAAAATGATAAATCTGACAAAACTTTAATGTAAAAATAAAAAAAGTTACCCTAAAAAGAAAAATAGCTGTACAACACTACAGTTGGCTGTTTTATTCACGGAAAAGCAACATATTACCATTTGGCTATGTTTCCACACCTCTCTCTAGAGCGGTCAACTCAGGGAGTAGCAGCCTCAATGCGTTAAGACAATAATTTATATACCGCAGGCCTTTCGCCAGGAGCCCTATCTGTGGTTACGTGCTCAGCTACTCCTCAACTGATTCTCATTATTAACTAGTTAGGTAGTTTTCAGTTGTTTTCATGTCGTGTTTCATTAATTATTGTATAAGGAGGGTATTAGCTTTGTAATGATGTTTTTCTACTACAGGATTTTACTTCCTCGTTTTAGTGCTTTGAAATTTTGTTACCTGTTTTTAGGTCCAAGAAGCGATTAGGATTAGAGCGACCTTTTGTCATATAAGTTTTAATTATGACCGTATATGTTTTTAATTGCTCTGAAAAATAAATTTCTATGGAGTTTCCGGCCAAAGACGTATGTGGCGGTAAAAACGGGAGGAAAACAGCATTTTGTGCCAGTCTGCCAGTGGGCAAATCGTGTGCATTTTTATTGCAATTTTTTGTCACACTGTCACTATCGATCTTTGGGAAAAGGCTATTTCATTGTAAAAGCAGTGTTACATGTTACTGTACATATATTAACCAAACCAATAAGTGGAAGTAAGAACTGGAAAAAATAAAAACCAGCATTTTGCTGCTGGTCTGCCAATGGGAAAATGTACCCATGCATTTTTATTTCAATTCGTTGTCACACTGTTACTATCAATCTTTGGTTAGCAGGTATTTTACTGAAAGAGCAGCATTTCATGCAGTTACAGTACACTTGGAATGTTCCAATTACACTTTTGCAGTGGTGAGCGTAAGGCAGAATGCCTCTGGAGGATTACTCTTTTCCCAAATCCCTTCGTTGTAGGCTGACTTTTGCTGGTCGTGTTGAATGACGCCTGGCGCCCTGGACCTGGTATATATAGCAAGAGCTGACGGGGTGCAGGGGCCAAGAAACAAAAAATCTGAAGCTTCACAATTTTGATTCGTGTGCAGGAAACAGTTTAATAATCAAATTTTGGCACAAAACATGAAAATTTGACTATGACTACAAGCACATAGATGGACTTAGTCAAATTTTGACTTCTACTTACATAGTTATGTACACTTAAATGTTGAGAGTACCTTCTTACCTGTCATTAAATACCATAGTGTGATGACACAACTGCCCTCCTGATCTGAGTCCCCCTCGAATCACCGGTCATAGTATTACCGACAAAGGTACTCTGCCTTACGCTCACCACTGCATAAGTGTACATTGGAACATTCCAACTAATATGTATGCTTGCCAAATTAGAAAAAATTCATAATGGTTTTTGAGTTACATTGAAAAGTCTGTGGTAAAACATGAAAGGTTTAAAAATATGCTGGTGTAAATATATGTACAGTGGAACCCCGGTTTCCCGCACTTCTCGTTTTCCCGGACTTTTTTCACTTTTCCGGGGTGTTCCCAGAACGTTCCGGGAAACTGAAACCAAGCGGGAATACCGGAAAACTTCGGCATTTCCCGGAAAAGTCCGGCAGAAGTTCCGGACCTTCAGAAGAATTCCCAAAAGTGACGCTGCACAGATACTAAAATTCGCCGATTGCGCAGCATCTCTTCCAATAATCGGAAGGCAACCACCGCCATTTTCGTTCAGTATGCGTCTGCACACAGTAGTTTCCTTTTCGTTCATTTCCGTGCGGCAAACGGGGGTTTTTCTGGCATAAAATATCCCGGAAATAGTTTCAATTTGCCGGACATACGTCCGGAAAAACGGGGTTTTTCCGGGAATTGAAATTTTCTCGTTTTCCCGGAAATTTCAGTTTCCCGGAATGGCCTCCCCCCGTGCTGTCCGGGAAATTGGGGTTCCACTGTATATATACTTCAATTTTCAATATAGAAAATTTTTTCAATTTCAAAGAATAATGAGCATACATTTATGCATCTGGCTTTTGCAAATCCAATGGTTCATCTCTCTACAATAAAAACCTTAGGAGTAGCATTTTCAAAGTCACCCATTATTGACCATTATCTCATAATCTAGCCACCTATTCAAAATAGGGAAAATGTCATGAGCAAATCCCACTTCATTTTCCACGGTATATACCTTTAAGTGTACCAAATCTCAAGTCTGTAGATCCCATTAAAAAGTTTTGTTGGACAGTCCCCTTAAAAGTTTCAAATTTAATTATAAATTGAAACAACCATGTAGGCTAGCTACATGACTTTCATAAAGTGTCAGCTGTTATTAGCTACCTATTACTATCAATGCATTCCTTTTGCTTCATAGGTTATATCTAAGACTTGTCATTAGTGTGAAATTTTTTTTTTTTTTCAGTTGAAATAACTTGCAATTTGCAGTTGTGTGACTGTGTTGTGACTCAGCTTGGAGGCAACACTTCTGCAGTAAATGGCCAACCCCTTCAGCCAAGGATTCCAACCCCTGCACATCATGGCGATATACTAGAGGCAAGCATGCTTTTTACTTCAATTATTCATTTGTATTATATATTTATGAAATTTCTTTGTGCTACTGTTTTTTAATTTTTGAAGTTTTATTTTTAGTTTTCATGATTGTTCTTATCAGCAGTGGCAATATGTGTTTGTACTTCTTTTTTGCTTTACCATAATATTCTATTGCATTATCCTGCATAGGCTAAAGATTGGCTTGCTATGTAGGCTAGGTAGCTCTTGGTTTCATTGTTGTGCTGTTGCTTGTTTTTGTATTGGTACCTATCGTACCTCCAAGGTTTGGTGTTCATGCTACATTTACTCTAGTGGATTTATAAACCGCACTGTAGCTATGTTGCAAAAGTTAGCTACCATATCTACCAGCTTCACTTTTACCTGCTGGATTTAATGCCTCTTTATGAATTTTTTTGCAGGTTTTGGCTGGAAGTTTCAAATACAAGATTCAGTTTGATCCTCCTCCATCTCCCAGGACGAAAGTCTCTACTGAAAATGCGGTTTTAATTTCTAATACTGAAAACAAAACTTCGTATACAAAAGGTAGTGGAACTTTAGACCAGTTTATATTAAAGAGCAAAGCTGCAAGTTTGGATTCTCCCTCACTTAAATCTGAAAATTCGACACTTGGCAAATTATCAGGGAATATTACAGTTGGTTCTAAGATACCAGTAAAAGAAGAAATGCCCAAAGGAAACACTGGCCAGTCTGTTGGTGAGAGAGGCAAGAAACGTGGCGCACCCAGTGCAGCTGCTGATGTCACTGATGCCAAGAAGGCAAAGCAGGAAGGAAGCTGGAAGACTGTAGAGGGAGGAGACTTGCTTGTCTACAATGCAGAGGGTATCCCCGGGGTGGAGAAGGTATGTTTTTTTATAAGTTGTAGCAAAATAGTTACAGTTTGAATTTAACTTTAGTTGGTTAGAAGAAGTCGGGCCGGGCAAGTGATCGCCCTTGCCGATCACGGGCGGCCCCCCCCCTTTTTGAAAACTAGAAGAGTTACACAAAAATCTGAATGCATCATTGGAAAGGAAAGGTCTTTAAAAAAAACCCTAGAACCCATGTAATATCGTAATTCTCGCTTTTAAGATGTTTGCCATATTTTCAATAAAAGCTACGATTCCTCGCCTGCTTTGGTGCAATTGCTCACTCTGTTTCCTGGCTGTAGGAGATCACACAATTGTCCTTAATAACTCTGTAGTTGCGTAAGCAACAAAATCTTTATAGGGCAGTTATCTCAATGTTAGGGCTGTCCTGCATAAGAAGGCTTGTTTCTGCTACTATGATAGCATTAGTGCTAACACGACTTGTGGGATTTTGCAATCTCTCGCCTGGCCTGACGCTACCTAGCTAGTTCATGTGCTGAACTGTCAATAGCTTTTGTAAGGGTTTATCAAAATAGGTATGAATCATGCACATCCAGAAATTGTATGTTAGTATGCAGGCTGCAAGCACTGGTAGACTGAACGCCAAAGACTTTTTTATAGCCAATTTCTTCATTACCGTAGAATTAATAATTATAGCTACAACTCGGAAGTAAAATCTCTTGGTTCACAATGCATCTTTTTATGTAATAAATCTCATTACCTAGGTAACTATTGTGTATAGTAGTTTTGATCTCACACGAACTTTGTTCCCGTTTGAACTTTTATAACTATTTATCTGTCCAACTGCTGATACACTACCATCATAGTGCTAGTAGGCCTAGAGTGTTATTCACTACCAGTAAAAGTAGATTTACCGTATATCCTCAGAGAGGTGTCTATTATAGTCTCAAGAAATCTCATGTTTTGTAGAAGGCATTCGCGCTAATAGTACCTACCATGCCCACATATTGTTCCATGCGTCTGTGTGGTACTTGTAGTAAGTACTGTGCATGTAGCTATCTGAAATAACTACTGTACTTACATGGTACAGGTTGCGTCATACGACATTGATGGCACGCTTATCACCACTCAGTCAGGCCGAGTATTTGCGACGGACTACAACGACTGGAAGATAATCTTCACTGAGGTGCCAGGCAAGCTGAAGCAGCTGCATCAAGAGGGCTACAAAATTGTTCTCTTCACTAACCAAGGCGGCATTGGTAGAGAACACGCTGTTTGCTATTTTTGAGCCAAGAACTGGAGTTAGTGTGTAGCAAAGTAGATTTTGGGAGATGTGAGGTGGCCTATGGATCTACTTTTTCTTCTAAGTATCCTTGGGATTGTTAAGAAAATCTGATTGAAAGCAACGTCACTAAGGTGCTCATGACACTGAAGCATTGGAGAGCCAATAAAACGCTTGTCAGAGATCGTAAAAGATGTAGCTAGGTAGGTATTTAAAATCAACATAGAACTGCAGGAGTCGTTGAGCTTGGAGTAAGCCTTGCAGATGAACGTACTCACCACAAACAGTACTGACATCAGTTAGGGTAGCTAAGAGGCCCAAGGGAGACGTCCTGGCCCAATGGAGACGCACCTGTGGTGCGGCAGCTGGACGTTGTGAGAAATGTCCAATTATGCATAATTTTTGATGGGTGTTTAGGAGGCATATAAAGCTTTTTTTTTTTTGCAGGTGTTGGACATTTCTTGCAGCGTCCGATCATCGTGCCACAGCCTTCTTACCGCAAGTGCGTCTCCTTGGGACCACTTACCCTAAACAGAGTCCAATTCCTGGGACTAGCTAGTTTCTGACTCGGACTTCTGGTCTCAAAAATCTCCGACTCTCTGTGACGAAAACTCAGCAACTGTGGCCACAACTGCAACATACACTTGGAACGGAAATAATAGCTTTATCGCAGAACTGACTACATCTCGACTATTTGGCCATAAATTTCAGTGAAAATTTCACAGAAAGTTAAACTTATGATGCTTATAGTGTCTGTAAATTTTCAAACGACTAATCGTGCTGGTTCTAGATAAATTATGTTTGGTTGTCAATTTTAATAATTTTGTTGAGCTGCGGTAATAGCTTTTGGACTTATGAAAAACTGTGAATATATATATATATTTTTTTATCACCAAAGGAGCAAAAATGATCAAAACTGATGAGAAAAATATGTAACTAGCTATTAAACAAAAAAAAAAATCAATCAAAAGTTTACAATGACTGCAAAAAAATCTTACTTGCCAACATGACCCCATGACGTTTAATAACTTCAATAATCCTTGAATTCATGCAGCCAGTTAGTTTCTTTTTTGCAGAAGGTGGAACTGCCCTTGCTGCCGCAGCAACAGCATCCCATTAGACAGATTTTAAGCAGGGTTGCGGAGTCGGAGGATTTGAGGGGGAGTCGGAGTCGGAATCTCACTTGCTCTAGGAGTCGGAGTCGGAATTTTTAGTCCGACTCCGACTCTGGGAGGCCATTTATAAACAAATANCACATTTCTCTTTTACAGCTATAGCTACCATGTATTTTCCTATTCTATGTGATGAGGCCATTGAGAAAATGTTGGGTAGAACTCTTTCACCTTGTACATTATGCCCCCCCCCCAATTTTTGCCCCCCTGCCCCCCTCACATAGTGTACCAGGTGCAAAAGTTTTACCAAAATTTGTTTAATGTCCTCATGTCCTCACATTGATATTCCAAATGATGCAAAATATCATTGTATATGTACAAAACACCTAACGTCTTTAACTTGATATATGTTTATATTAGCAAAAATTATTTGGACGTGTTTAATGTTTACATCAAATATCTACTAGTTGGACCTAGGAGTCGGAGTCGGAATCGGGAGTCGGAAAATCTTGAGGACCAGGAGTCGGAGTCGGAAATTCTGGAGGGCCAGGAGTCGGAGTCGGACCTTGAACCCTCCGACTCCGCAACCCTGATTTTAAGTGTATGCATATGCATAAATTTCCCTTTTCAAAAGGGCCTAGAAGTTTTCAATTGGGTTCAGAGTTGGTGAGCACGGTTTCCAAACCATCAGTTTCTCTCCATGGAACCCCAAAGAGTCCAGAAATGCTGTCGTAGTACTGGCAGAGTGAGAACAGGGTGTCTACTAGGTCATAAAAGTCATAAAAAGTAATAAAAACTGGTTGGTCATAAAAAAGTCATAAAAAAGTAATAAAATTCACTGACAGGTCATAATTTTTTTGTCAATCATCTGCTGATTGGAATTAATTGATATTTTATCATCGTAACCTACCGCATGCAGTAGGAGAAATGATCCTACTTGATACTTCAATGTATGCTGTAATTGCTACCTTTTTGAAATCACTAAACATATTACTAAATGTTATTAATTTCCATTCATTGTTTGATTATAAGTAGCTAGTTGCAGCTTAAAACAATTGAAGCATGAAGTATGAGGGACCCTATGAAATATAAAAACAACATATATTGAGTTTTACATTAATATCAGTTATAAGAGAGATTACTCTCACCTAAGAATATGAAATCATATTTTTGGATATATAATACAAGGTCATAAAAAAGTCATAAATATTTATCCTGACAAGTCATAAAAAGTCATTAAATTTTCCTAACAATATTCAGTAGACACCATGGAGAAGGCGCTTTATCATGCATGTAGCCCTCCAGCTCTACAACCTGGTGAACATCAGCTGTTACAGCACCCTGATGATGATAGCCATCAGGTCCATCATGATAATAGCTTCGTTGTCTCTTTGGGAATGGGCCTATTTGTTCGTCTACTGCCGCCTATATAATCTAAAATAAAGTTTCAAAGCAACGAAAGGGGTATGTCATCCAGCCATGGGACCAAGTCATCCTATAATGTGTCACAATATGATGCAGATGTAATTTTCACACCATCAGGTGCTCTAACCGGACCTTCAAGTGAATCCCCTATGATGCCAGCCCATATCATAACACCACCTCCCCGTTGTTGACGTTTTACCCGTTGACACCTCCAGGTAGCACCTAACCCTTGGTGCACCCATCAGGTCCATCAAGGGTTGCCCTGGTTTTGGCGGTGGAAAGAACATAATTCATGTATATCTTCATGTAGCTAGCTGTTTCTATGCCCATTTCATCCTCAAAATTCTATATCTTTGGGTCAAAGGAGGCAAATTCAGAGGGAATTTAACAGAAGCAGTGGAGCGAAGGATGTCATTTCTTGTGGTTTTAGGCACTTCAGGAAGCCCAGCAGTTGTAAAAATTGATTTACTTGTTTGTCCAGGTCTTTTATGTAGCTGACAAATCACATTTCTCGTGTCTCTATCAGTAACAGTTCTTCAATGCCCAGCTTTTGATAATTTTTTCTGCAGTGAAGGTTCCTTCAAGAATCTTGTCACTGTGTCAATATGGCATCCTATTTTTGGGCCATAATATCAGGAGAGGTGCCTTTAGCAGTTTCTTTGATGATTATTTCTTTCTCGCCGTTAGTAGAGCTTTTCCATGTCCCATTTTAGCAGAATATACAAGAAGCTATTACGTATTGTCATTCGCCTGAAAAAGAGAAAAAATGCATAAACCAAACTGGATCCGCGTAGGACACTGCAAAATTTAAAAAAAAACTGAACGGTATTGACATAAGATGTCACGATTTCCCTGCAAATTTCATTAAAATTGATTGGGCAAAAATGAGATGTGGTCAATTTTGTGCAAAAACTATTATTTCCATTTAGTGTATGTGAATTGACTGCATACTAATTTATACAGTAGGGTTATAGTATAATTGCCCTTTCCTCATGTGTTTGATCGTGCATGCCATTCTATGTTTTACAGATCATACCAAATTTTTTGTGCAGCTTCGTTGACACTCAGCATGTAGGGCTACTTCACCTGCTATTATGGACTGATTTCAGCCGTGTTTTTTATTGTATTTAGTTATTTCTTGTTTTTGGTACTCCGGCCCCCACTAGCTTGGATCAACCAAGGCTCAGGCCAAATATTTTTTAAAGACATGGGCCCCAACCTTTGCTCAGTACCTCTATTCACACCCACCTGTCCACGGGGTCATTTGACCTCGTGTGCCCGGTGAGGGCTAAATTCATGCAGTCAGCTTATCTTATTGTTGGCTGTAAGATATAAACAATATCAAAATTTACTCATATACCCTGCATATGTTGTGAAATTTGTCAATGCTGCCTTTCTTACAAGCGTTACCGTGCTCATCTTGGAAACCGTGCCCAGGCAAAATGTTTTGTAGATACTGAAATGATTGTTGAATTTTGCTGCAGGCACAGGTAAACAGACAGCGGCGGGCATACAAGGCAAAATAGAGCGGATACTCGCCAGACTGGGGGTGCCTGCGCAAGTGTTTGTGTCAACGAGGTCCAGCAAGTTCCGCAAGCCCTTGCCTTTCATGTGGAATTATTTCGAAGATCATGTAAGAGCAACTGCTCGGTGGTTTGTGTCATGTAGCTACAATGTGCAGTGCGTAATTCGTACCATGATTTACTCAGATCAATAGGTACGGTAATGTTACCCTACTCTCTGAAGGTTATCTCAGAGAATGTACCGTGTGGTAAACAAGCCGGAAATCTCAGTCTTGTGCGTTCTTATTGCTGTTTAGTTTTTGTTAGTTGCCATAAGCATAGCTAAAGGGTGAAATATTAGTCTGGTTAATGTTGGTGGTGTCTTCAGAAACTTTGTACAATTTAACCATTGACGTCACGTACCGAAGTAGTGGTATGGTGATGCTGAGGTCCCAATACTACGTTTGTGTAGTATCCTATGTGACTATTGACGATGAAATTGCCTTTGCAGATTTTTTCACCTATTCTAATTGTTCCTTCCAACTGTACAGTGCAATGCTGGAGTGAAGGTGCAGCGGTCGCAGTCCGTGTACGTTGGAGATGCTGCAGGCCGCCCCGAGGTGAAGAAGGTGCGCAAGAAAGACCATTCCTCTGTGGACCGGCTGTTCGCCCTCAATGTCGGCGTGCCATTTCAGACGCCCGAAGAGCATTTCCTTAGTAAGTTCTCTTAATCCATTAGCTAAGTGTGGAGGGAAACGTCCTTATCGTAGGAACTAAGAATAACCTAGTATAACCTTATAAGGAGCAATTGTAATATGTTTGTCGTTGAAATAGCATTATTTAAGAAGTCCGTTAGGAAGGACGCTTGTTGCTGAAGGGATCCAGCGTCAACAAGACCCCATGGTCCATGATTGGTTAACCTATTAAGGAACAACCGCATTTTGAACCCCATGGGAATTGGCCGCATGCTTAGGACAATTAGCTACATTCTATACCTTTTCCTGTATTTGGCTAGGTATCTAGCTTGCTGTCTTAGTGGGCCATTATATAATATTACCTGATAATTGGTTGCGATGCAGTATCTGTGGGTTGCATCTAGACATGAGGATAGCCAGAAGTAACACGGGCAAATATTTATCTCCATTTTCTTGCCATTTCAACTGCCATTTATAAAAATTCCTATTATTATCAATTTTTGAGCAAAACAGGATCTGAGTTGAGGTTATGCACACATAATTGATAGTATCATTAGCGTTTTAACGTGAAGAAATATATATTCACCGTTAGAACGATTTTGCGGAAATCTATGGTTGAGAATATTTAAATAAAAAAATTAAAGTAGAAAGCCATTTTAGATGGTGACTCGATTTATTTTAACTCTATCATGCATTCGTAGTTAAAGATGCCCTCTAGGGTATATTCTGGGGCCCCGTTCTCTGTCAGAATGGTCACAATGTATATGGTCTCCAAGAACTCGGGGGCAAACCCGAGTGCCTTTTCTGCAGCTGTCGTAGCTGGCCGCAGTTCCTGCTGGTGAGGCTAAGTTTGTAAAGTTAGGTATTTAGGTTCTCTCTATTTCCCTTCTATTCCACGAAGTGGGCCGCCAAATGGTGGTAAGCGACCCATCCCATGGGACTTCTATCTGCTCCCGTGTGAGGAGGCCAGGGAAGGGACCCATTGCAAGGGTGTTTCTTTCTCTAGTCTTCTTCTCTTTTCGTTCCTTGCAGTGTGCCGCATGGCTGAGCGAATTCGTTCGGCCGAGTTGTGTCGTGTAGGGTTAGAGATGCACCTTATTTCGTGTCAGTCGTGAGCACCTGGCCGAGAGTATCCTAATAGAACTCATCTGAGTTCGACTCGACTGCTAAACTATAGCTACTATTCAAAATTGGATCACTATCATATAGTCTTTCTATCTGATACGATGGGAAAATCCTCAACATAATAATAATGATCTTAGCTAAAGATCATGTAAGATTGATAAAGAGATTCCTGGAGCGGTGTGATATCTACGAGAAGCTGTAAATTCAAAGGTCTAATAGGATGGATGATGGGGCAGCACATGTGCTGCGCAGTCGTATTGTAATGGCAGAAAATTGAAATTGATGGGGGCTCGACCCCGGATGGACCTTAGCTTTATGATGGTGATGGAGAACTTATACTCGGCACTGCTCTGAGCCTGTGACAGAGTGGAAAAGCTAAGAATATCTTGACATTGTGTTTTCGATGCGAAGCTCGCGGGCGTGATGATTGTGGCGCTAGTAACCCATCCCTCTATAATAATAGTACTAGCTAAAGATTATATTTGTTAGCCAATGTGTTCAATGTCTAATTTGTGTTTTCCTCAGAACACAAGCCAGAAACCTTCGCCATGCCCCTGTTCGACCCCCGTTCGCTCTCTTCAGACGGTTCCCGTTATGATCCTTCGACCGTTAAAGTGCCTTCCTCCAGCTCTGAGGTTTGTTGCCTGTCACTACGCCAATCATGAAATTTCTCTTTCCGGTGACTTTGAGTGATGTTAACCTCGTCTTCCCTTCAAGCGGCATAGAATAAGTTATGCGGTTTAGGTTTCTTACTCTGTTACCGGAGTTGCCTCCTTCAGGAGGACATCATAGGTTACTCTATCCTCATGCATTCAGGACCCTTTTTTTTTTTTTGCTCTTGCCCGCTTTGTTTTTCTTCAGTTTCCTATTTTTATTGGTGATTTTTCTTTCCTTCTTTTTTCCAACTTGCTGTACTCATGTTCGGTGGCCTCGTGTGGAAACGCTCTCGTGTATGGTGTGTATGCATGTATATCAGTTCCACGTTTCTGGCAGCCCTCTGTGAATTGTCTGCACATTCGAGTAGACTTGAACGCGCTACCGGCTAATTCACGGACCGCGTTTTAGCTCTCAGTTTGCAGTCCATCTTGTTTATGTGTAGAGCCTTGTATAGTCGAAAGACAAGCTAAGTTTTTTTTTTTCAATTCATCCTCTTCAAAAAATACGCGCGTACACACCACTGTTTAGTGTTGTAAGGCAGGTTCTTTAATGTTTACTAAAAATGAATGCATATTTTATTTATTGTTTTAAGTAGCTATATGCGACTCTTAACCCTTTACACGCCAACGTTCCCATTTTGGAAACATGTACATAAGTTCGCATATATATCTTTTTGAGTTCACTGCAATGGCTGAAACAATTTAATATGTTGCATTGGGATTTTGTGAATAGGTGGAGCCGAATTTTTGAGCCAGTACTATTCATTCTCTTTTATTGCGATTTTAGAAAAATCTGTTTTCTTGATTTCACGTTTTCTTCATTTCGTCCATGCTAATACTCATCTAAAATGATCGAAACCTAATATCCACTTGGAAATGCATTTTAGAATAGTTGGGCCTTGAAGGGAACTCAGTGAATCAAAAGTATGGTTCCATTTTATTAGTAAAAATATAAAAAAAACAATGTTCCCAAAATGGGAACGTTGGCGGCTAACGGTAGCATTTTCTACAGGTTCCTGGCTGTTGAGCGCAACAAGTTTAAATGCGTCGAGGTTGGTTTTGAAGCTATGCAAACGAGCCTGTATGCCACCAGAGATGAAAACAAACAAAATTTCTCAGTGAGCGACGATGAAATTGAAATCTCCCAGTTTGTGCCTGATTTTGATCAGCGGATATCATCATCATCTTCTGTCAGAAAATAATTACTGGTCTGAAAGCGAAGACCTACAGAAGCTCCAATTTATTCAAAAGTGATGAATCGAGAGAGGTTCAGAACTATTAAGTTTCTGCACATCGCAGACTATTATAATCTGGCCCCGTCAAAGACAGTAAGAGGGCTGCCCTTGTTAGACATGCTCAGAGACCAGTGCCCTCAGTTTGGTATTTGCTATGCAAGTTCTAGTGTCGATTAGGCAGTGGTGCCTTACCGCGCACTACATAGTGCCAAGCGGCATCTCAAGAACAAGCCTTTCAAATTTGGTCATGAACTATCGATGTTGTGCAGCGTCAATAGCCACCCATAGAACTTTGAGATTTACTGTGCTAAAGGTGACTGACAAAAGAAAGACACCATTTGGGACCCATGTTGTCAATACCATACTTGAGCCAATAAGTGCTGCTGACTCGCAAATTTGGTTCGTTGATATCTTTTGTTGCGAGTTGTACACCTTTGGTAAATTTGCGAAGAAAAACATCCATGCATGCGGTACTATAAGACAATCGTACAGGCCGTTGCCATCTCGAATCTTCTAAATAGAAGGGAAAGAAGAGACGTGGTGACAATGATTTCAGGTCCGATGGAGCAGTGCTGTGCGTGAAATGGAATGACAACAGCGTCGTAATTATTGCTAGCAACTACTATGGAGTCGATCCGGCCGTTCGGTACATCGAGGGAAAAGGAGGGTGAAGACGTGGGTAAAGTAACTGTCTCTCAACCTAACATTGTCATAATGTATGGGTGGTGTGCACATCTGCGACCATTTGCGGCCGGGATGCACTATCATCTCTCATGACTATTTTGCGTTCACGTAAGCTTTCCTTGCGCGCGCCACCACTAAAATAAACACTAGGCTACCTAGGCAAACCTAACCTGCCCTTACCTAACCTAACCTGCCCTTATCTAACCTAACCTCCTTACCTAACCCAACCCAATCTAACCTTTCTAACGTTACCTAACCTAACCCAACTTAATCAGCGAGCAGCGCGGTGCACCAACTTGAACGCCGCACACGCGCACACGATCTGCGTACACAAACACGCACACATCTCCGTCGTGAGAGACGATTGCGCGGCCGGGATATAGACTGAGGATTCGATCTAAGAAATAGTGGTAGAACCTTTCCACCCATTCTCTGAACCTGTCTGACAAATCCTTGGAACTGTCAATGCGGGCTCAAAAATTAATCCTCTGCACTTCAAACGAAAAGTGGCGCATAGGCTTGCAGCGCAGCAAAGTAATAGAATAGCTCGAAGAGGTCCATCTGCAACACCGCCGCAAGTAATTCGATATGATGATGCAAATCGCGCTCTAGAACAATATGCAGCCACGGACGGTGTGTCATGTGCCAAAAAATCGACGTTAGGCTACTCAAATTGCGTTAAAAAGCTTCACAGAGCATGATGCACTGATGCGTGCCACTCAAAGTAAACACCCGTGAAAAAACAGTGCCTGCCGTAAACAATTCTATAATAAATATCTTGTCATTTTCCTTCTTTTTATATGCCTGTTTGACTGTGTTCTTAACGCTAGGGTGCATTTGTATTGTCTTTTCGTTCACTCGTCAGGTCTAGCGAATGCCATTTTCTCAAATCAAGGATGTTACCCTCACTAACCCGGTCTTTTATATTCTTGTATGTTCAGGGTCCCCAGCCGCCAACGATCCCATTTTGGGAACGTATCAAAAATCTATGATACGATGAATATTTTTGGAAATGGTTGAAATATATTCTCGTGAGGTCAAATGAAGCTTGAACTTCTAATTTCATCAAATTCTGTCAGCTATTGACAGAGCCGCGTTGAAAGGGTTAATCTTGAAAATTATAACTAAAATTTGCGAACTCGCAAGATTAGCTTTGTTCTAACTCATCAGCACCAAGCTGTGTTGCTTCGCTTCAAAGGTTTTAATCTTATTAATACAATAAAACGAAGAACACCTGTAGCACAATAACACAGCCTGAGTAAGATAGGTCTTAACGCCCCCTGTTAAAGGACATTAGGCGTTATTGATAATTGTTTTACTTTGCAGCTCATCATACTGGTAGGATTCCCTGGTTCTGGCAAGTCAGTATTTGCCAATGAGGTGCTCGCAAAGCAGGGCTATGAGGTGGCTAACAGAGATACCGTGGGCTCGTGGCAGAAGTGTGCTGCTCTCGTGCAGAAGAGTTTGAAGGTATGTGTGGTAGAGCTCCTGTTGGTGCACAGGACTTGCGTCCTCCATTGATGTTTGACTCATACGCTTTAGTCCCTTGTATTGAATATTATTAACATTATATGATGTATCGTTAAGTATAGAGTGGTCGAAATAATTTATTGCTCCCTGTCATTCTTTTCGAGCCGCCTTTGGTTTGGTACTTTATCTTCTCTGTTGGCCTAGCAATCTCACTGGGTCATTCCTCATATATTATCTCGAATTATCGCCCTGTTTAATATGTAAACTCGTTGGTTTACTGAGGTTTTATTTCTGATCTTCCCTTTTCTTTTTGTGTAGGTTTCGGTTGATACTAAGTAAGCAACTTTATTTCTTGGAGTTCATGTGTCTCGCTCTTTATCGAAGCCTATTTAACAGATGTAAGGCCATGTTCACACGTCCCTCAACGTAACGCGTTCAGTCAAACTGATGGAAGCGGCTGCAGCAAATGAAAGAGCACATCTGATTTTTCAACGCACTGCATCATTCAAGTTCAGAACCTACCTATTCAGAACCTACCTATAAATGCAGCATTAATCCTCCATAGCATATTTAAATCATAAAAAATTTACACAAATGACTTTTTAGTCGCTTTAACGAACGGAATCACTGTCTTCCCGTTTAACACAAGAAACGTTGTTAAGCGGAAAATGTTGTTACAAACTTTACGAATCGAGACACGGCGTGACGCCATCTTTTATTTCACAAGGAAGCGAATTGCTGTGTGTTGCTTTCACTTTTATCGGTTTATCAGGCTATGAATAGTTTGAAAATAGGCTGTTCCTTTCAAATTCAGGCTATAAGAGTATGGGATGCAAATGTGACTTCAGACCGACGCGAAATATAAGCGAAAATATAAAGAAACGAAATCATAAGTGAACGCGTGGCGTCATTCATTTGAATGGACACTTCTACATGTGGACAGCGACAGCAAAAGTTGACTCACTGTTTGTGTTCATTGTTGGGAGTGAATGCGTTGATTTGAGGGACGTTTTGAACTGGCACTTACTCAGTCTCCTTTCTGCGGTCGTAATTTTTTCTGGCTATAATTTACTGTTTCCTTGCCAGCAACACCACAGTCGCAAGTGTCTCCTTTTAGACTTTCTCATTACGCTCCTTGCGCAACATTACTACAGTTCCACTGCAGTGCATACTGATTACAGTGTTACTATTTTCTTCCATTTCTGTAGGAACGAGTATTCTTAGGGTTATCAGCTGTGTTACGGTGAACTAAATACAGTTCCCCTCGGGGTCATAGGGTTGTTAGATCCGCCCATCCTATGCTATGGGGAGCAGCGCCTCCAGGGGGATTCTTTGGGTTGCCTTAACATTGGTAGTTTTTTATGAAATCTTCTTCTCGTGTACACTTTTCTTTTTTTCACTTTCGTACTTCTACTGATAATTTATCTGACTTTTCCAGTTTTCCTCTTCTTTCCCGACTTGCTGATCCAGTTAGGGAATACGCTCGTGCATCGGTTCCACGTTTCTGTTGATACATACACTCTGGGTCCCATATTTTTCCCTCAGTTAGGTTTTGAACATATGACAGTAACTATACATACTCTAAAATAAGGCTTCTTCGGTATGTATACCATCTTTCTATACAGTAAGTCTTGTACAATGGTACAAAATCTGTATTAATTTTCTCAGTTTCCTCTAGAGGTGTGCCGATACTATCGGTATCGGTACCCCATGTATCAGCCATTTTTTGGGTATCGGTATCGGCAAAAAAGGGTCGATTGGCCGATACCGCCAATACTTTTCTAGAAAAACGATGCAAATTTAAATTCGGTGGACGCGGCGACTCAATTTCGCCGAAGTACAAGGAGCGGTAGTTGAAATTAATCACGTAAGTGAGAGCATTCATTATGTTTCTTCAGCTAGATACTATAATACAATACATAATGAAAATATTGCCTAGTAAATGAATCTTTAACAGAGCAGAAAAATTTCTGAGAATCGCCTAGTGAAAATACTGTCACGCTAAGTGCTAATGTCAGTGTACCTATGTTGTCCTGCTACAGGAAATGTAAAAAACGCAGCGAAAACGTATGCAAAAGCTTCGTAGTTTATATACTGCAAGTCAAGTGAAAAGCTTTGCTAATCGTAGAAGCTAGGATGTAGTTGAACGACTGCAGTATACCTATGACGAATACTATTCGGTGAGAGTACGATAATTAGGCTTTAACATCGCGTACATCGCAGTTCCAATTATTGAAAGGTTTATCATGATTTATAGTTATAGGAAGTTGCTTTAGCATCACTGTACATTTTCGGCACTAGGTTACTTACTTTAGCATCATTTTCTGTTGTCGAGATATTTGTTTCACTTCCGACTGTTCATCCTTTTAGCACTTTCCCACACCGCGTGGCAGACACGGCTTAAACCAAATTATAGCCTCTATTTCTGTAACTATTTCGTACAGCTGCTTCTGTTGCAGCTACTCTGTACCAAATGAGTTCTGTACAGCTCTCCTTTAATTCCGTTATCAAGGGCAGTACATGTATCGTGTATACTACTAGACGGTCAGAAGGAAAACTGGCATTTATTCATTTCCTTAAATGCGAAGAGAAAGGGTTAAAATGAGTCTACTACTCTCACAATAAGTGTAGAAGCTCAATAAACGCATTTCTACATGCAAAATATATTGCAGCCCTGTTCTCTGGAAAGATTGAATGTCTGCTGGTCATTTAGCCGCGAACTTAGCCCTCAGTGACCGCGTAGTCGAACGCCGAATTTCTGTAAGAAACGCTGCAAGCTCTATCCAATTCTGGCCAACTGCATAAGTTTGCAGGTCTTCTGACGTCACTTGGATTGTTCAAGCTTGCATTCATTCGACTGTCGGGTGCTGTTGCCTCTTATTTATTTCTGTGGTGACTATTGCGCCGCTCTTGCTTTTTTCGACTCGCGCTTTGTTCGGGTGCTTAAGTTTCACGATTTGACATACGTCAGGCGTGTTTAATTGGCCTACTTCCAGTGATGTATCTGATCAAATTAGCTAGTCTGAATTCAGCAAACTTGGTACTCGAAACTAACTTTACTTGCCACATTGGATGGACGTTCAGGCATTAGCTCCATGTGTAACCGAAAGCCACAATCTTATTAGCCTACAATTTTCTGAAATTTTTAAATGATTGCTTTGGATTAATCATTTTCAATTGCAATGCTAGCTTTACAGTAATTTTAGCACGATGCGCTGGGTACCAAACACTATATCGCCTGGCGAAAAGGAAGAGACATGTCGAATGCCTAGGAACCTGTAATTGCCTGTAACACATGCACCAGAGTGTTCACCCATAATTTTCATATATATTCTCAAGGAATTTATGTATCATTTAACTTCATTTTAATGAAAATATTTCAACGAAATAACCGACTTAATTTATAGGTACCATATTTGATATTTTTGATATTGCTTTTTTCTAGAAAAATATCGGTATCGGTAAAGTATCGGCAATTTCTAGGTATCGGTGTATCCGTATCGGCTGATTGCTAGGTATCGGCAGCAAAAGTGGTATCGGTACACCCCTAATTTCGTATGTGGACTGGAGTAGACATTGTTTCAGTTTAATAACCAGATACTGATCCTAGCATTGAAGCATTTATTTGCTTGTATGCCAGTGTAGTGGTTGCTTGTATGCTCGTGTGGTGGTAGTAGTTGTAATACACTAAATGTACTGTAGGCTGGTGGGGTCAATGTAAATTTACTTAACCTGTTGCTGGTTGATTGGGTGAACAGCTAAACGTATTGCAAACTGGTATCATGAATAGCTAAGCGCATTGCCGGCTGGTGATGTTACTATCTGAATGTATTTCAGGCTGGTGGCCGTATAGT
Organism: Parhyale hawaiensis; assembly: GCA_001587735.2. Classification (NCBI taxonomy): domain Eukaryota; kingdom Metazoa; phylum Arthropoda; class Malacostraca; order Amphipoda; family Hyalidae; genus Parhyale; species Parhyale hawaiensis. The sequence continues at coordinate 1,271,310 of LQNS02278089.1, read as the reverse complement.
TGTAGACAACACAAATCCCGACCGTGAGTCCAGGAGTCGCTACGTGAAGATCGCCTCGGAGCACTCCGTGCCTGCCCGCTGCTTTATCCTGAGCGTCAGCAAAGATCACGCCCGTCATAACAACAGGGTAAGAGCAAATGTGAACGTACTACGTACGTTATTCATTGGTAAGAATAAATATGATTGCCAGGGGAGAATGAGATGCAGTGTTTTGGCCGAACTGGTAGGTAGCACTTATGTTGTCGGAACACGTATGTCCTTGGCAAAGGTATTGTAAATTTTTTCGGTAGCCAAAGCACAAAACATTCATCAAGGCTAAATGGGGGGGAGGTGCGAAATGGGTTTTAGACCGGAGGGAAAGTTTCACTCATCTTTTGCTATGTAGGAGTCTCACCACTGAGGGAACTTCATTGATTTTATAAACTTCCTTTAGATATCTTGGACATCTATGCTATTTACTCACTTTACATCCTCCTACTGGCTGTGTTTACATGACTGCAACAAGTAGCAGAGGGAGATGGGTTTTCTAACGCTACAGGCAGCACGCCTGCCGTGCGCTACTTGTACCAGGCCACGCTGTACACTCACATCCTAAAGCGACCTCTCAGGGAGCATAGGATAGGCCATAGGGTCAAGTTAGTTAGGTTCGTCCATCCTATGTTATGGGGCGTGGCAATCCCAGTTGCTCGTGTAGGTTACCTTAGCCATTAGCTAAGCCTTCGGGACGTCTATCTTCCGTTCCCGCTTTGCTTCCTTCCATTTCCATACTCCAACTTGCTCATGCTTTATTCTGATCTTCCTCTTCTTTCTTGACTTGCTGTTCCCATGCGCGTTGATCCTGTGTGAGAACACCGTCGTGCATGGGTTCCCCATATTTCTATCGACATACTGTACTGTATGTCCCTTGCTTCTTCCTCTGTTAGATCGCCGTTGTTGTGGAGACGGAGGCTTAAACTACACTATATAATAATAATAATGTTAATGCGGCTATTCCGTCAGCTCTGATGACCTTCATGTTACTTTCACTGCGTATCGGGACGGGCGAACTGCGAGCTCACCGTCCGCTCTTAAGTTGAGCTTGCTATTGTAAGTGTTGGTGTAGCCTCAGCTTAACCCTTCACCAGGCGTATGACCGTGTACGGTCACCACCTTAATGCTATTCCTACCCGGGCGCTTTTCAGCCGCCCGATGAATGGATTACTCGTCCTCTACCTGCAAACGAACTGGTTGACCAAATCTCTCATATTGTCTAAAAAAGATTGCGTCTATTGGCATCTGATCACAAAATTCCAGCTGCATTTACATCCACATTCGCAATCAATTACGAAAAGGCCAATAAGTACTGTATTCTTGGCTGAGTTGCCGTCAGTGCAACATTAAATACAGGCATATAACTAACAGTTAACTAGCCTTTTAAATTTGACTCTTTATTTACAGTTCCGAGAACTGACGGATCCAAGTCACTCGAAGGTCAGCGATATGATCTTCAATATGTACAAGTAAGTGACTGATTTTCGTTTGATTGTGTGTGCATAAATGCAACCCCCCTCTAACGAACATTTGGAGCTGTATTACTTTACTTTTAGCCCTGATGGGTATATTCTGGCTGGCCTTTCACCTGTCACAATATATACGGGCCTCACTCATCCAAGGGATGTCCTGAGTGCCGTTGCTGCAGTCTGGGTGATGCTCGTAGCTTGCCACAGCTTCTGCCGACGATGTGAGTTTGTATAGTTAACTAGATTCTCAATATTTCCTCTTCTTCTGCGCAAGGTAGGCCGCCAAATGATGGTGAGTGATCCTTCCCATGGGACTATAGCCTGCTTCTTTGGAAGGGGAGGGAGGGCCCGAAAAGGATCCTCTGCACGAGTGTTTCTGCCTTCTATTTTCTCTTTTCATCTCTTCAAGATACTTTGCGCCTGATTTCCCTACTCTGTGGTCGCTCACTGGGCCAAATGAGACTGTCCGACAGGAATAAAGAGATTAAATATTCTTACTGTTGAAAAGCTTCATATAGCTACCCCGATATTTAGCTTCAGTCTTGAATCGCGGGGCTGATTTTAGGGAGATAAAACACTGAACTTGATAAAAATGCTTTACGGGTATAAAACTATAGCTAGTACCTACTTGTGCTCTTATCAAACTGCTTGACCTAATTAAGTTTTCGATTATAACTGAAGTATTAACATTCGTTACATGAGATATTCTTTATTATTACAGTAGGATGGGTTACTATCGCCGCAAGCATCACGCCCGCCTCGCGCCGAGCACCATGCGATATTCTGAATAGCAAGCATTATATATCGCTCCGGTGGCTTGGCTGTGTCTTCATTGTCTCATTCCGCCCATCCTAGGTTATGGGGCACGGCGTCCCCAGGGGTTCGTGTAGGTTGCCTTAGTCTTTAGCTAGGCCTTCGGGACGTTTGTCTTTCGTGCTTACTTTGCTTCCTTCCCGTCGCATACTTCTACTGATCTTTTTTTCATCTGTTCTTCCTTTTTCCCGACTTGCTGTTCCCATGCGCATTGAGCATGTGTGGGAACACCCTCGTGCATGGGTTCCACGAGTCTGTCGTCATACTTTATATAATATGTCCCTTCTTTCTTCCTCTGGGATATCACCTTTGTTGTGGGAACGGAGACTTGAACTTTTGAATATAATTATAATTTATCATCATTGTCTCATTCAATTTGTATTTCTCACATGTCGCTCTTGTCGTCTTTTCAAGGTCTACTGTTCTGTAAAGCCGTTGCCCAAGAGAGTGTAAAATGTAAAACGTTGATCTCTATCCTTCCCATTATGTTGCTGAGGGCATGCCTTGCCTGTTTGCACAATGTTGCGTTGTCGAAAAAACTGGAAGAATCTCGGCTGTTACTTTGAATTTTCCACTCCTGAAGTCAGTAAAGTGCCCGTCACACAGTTTCGAATATCTTTTAATATCGACCGAGTTTAAATTTGTAACGCTTCAAATGCGCTCTATATGATTTAAAAGCGCGATGTTGAAAGTTGAAACGCGTTCATCTGTTGTAACCAGGAAGCAAAGAGCGTAACGGGAGGACTCACGAAAAATTAGCACCAAAAAGTGACGTCATCATCGACGAATCTATGGCTGAGCAGCCTAGGAGTATTTTAACTAATTTCACCAGAAAAATCGTCTTAAATTGCAAAATTTATCTCTAGCGCATAAATAAATGAAGATAATATATACTAATTTAGCAAATAACTATAGAAAATTGCAGTGCATGTTGGTGGAAACTTTCACAACAAAAGCGCGTAATTTGTTCCCTTTCGGCGACTCAATTTACCTTATTTTTCTTGATTGAAGCCTTATTTACACTTCATAGCACTCTTCACAGAATATATCTATTCCCTTACCAACATATATAAGCACCATTATAGCCAATTCTGTACGCGAGAGAAACCACAGTAACAGTTAGCCATTGCCCGAACTTTCTGTACTTGGCGACATTTTTCGATACTTTGCAGCTCAATTAGCTGCCCAGTCTTAAGCGGGAGACTGAATGAAACAAATCGAAAAAATACGATGATATGTTCAAGAAAACCATATACGAAGGTCTGAGGCCCCACACCTAAAACACTTCGACTCATCGATGTGATGTAAATTTGCTACGTGCGGTTACAGCTGTTTTATTTCAGTCCTATTGAGTCCTCCCGCTGCATTTTTTGCTTCCTGGTTGTAACTGTCACAGAAAGTTTTGTTCAAAGAGCCGGGAACGTTTCGAGTTTTAGGCTCTCGTGGGCAGTGGACAATGAAGGCTGTTATTGATTCATAAACGTAAATAGGCATCATTAGCGTAAAACATCAATTTTCATAGGATTAGTAGTACTACTATTTACAACAACCTAATGATCCGTTAGGACAGTCGGTGCTAATTGTCTGTTATGAGGTGGAGGATATTCTCAGTCCCCTTACTCTTGATGTTGGAATTATATAGAGGTTTACGTTGGAGGGGATGTATATAGGTAAGTAGTTTCGCAGACTTCTACAGACTATGCTACGCTTCGTGAAAATTTGTGTTGAAATAAAACGTCCCACGTTGAATCCCAAGGTCATGTTTAGAGTCTAATATTTATGTAATCGATTATAAAATACATCTTACCAATTTTGCCCAGTAATTGTAATTCTACTTGCAGCTCGAAGTACCAGGCTCCGGAAAAGAGTGAAGGCTTCAAGGAGATTGTAAAAGTCAACTTCATGCCTCGCTTCAAGAACAAAACTCATGAAGAGCTCTATAAAATGTTCCTTCTAGAGAAATAGTCTACTTTGCTGACGTCAGCTTTGATATTTACTGCCTGCCATCGATGCAGAAACTGCTGTATGAGCACGTCCGTGCCTAAGAAATTTTATAACGAGTATGACTTTGCTTTTTAGCTCATATTTACCAACAAAGTTTGTTTTAGGTCTAAACTTTTCGTTTTGTACGTATGTTGTTAATGTGATGCCGTAAGTATTAAGAGTTTTTCAGTATATATTAACGTTATTTTGGAGATTTCATGCAGTTGAATGCTTTAACCCGAACTTACTGAGGAGGCGCTGCTTCGCTACAAGGGGTTCTTTCTCTGACTGTGTTGTCATACGAGACAGAGCCAGTATAGCAAGGTGCCACACATAGCGTGTGTAAGACTGTTATATACGAAGGCTCGCGAGAGTAAGCAGAACGCGACTGAGCATGTATGACCAGGCTAGATTATAATGTGCATTGCTGCACTAGTGATTCTTCTACTAGATAACGTAGCTGAAATAATTATTGTTGCCTCATAACTAGCAAGTTCTTACTTGGTATGTGATAAGACTCAAATTTATTTGGTTACCGATAAAACTCAAATTTGTTCTTATGCCGATAAACCTAAAATATATTAGTTTACTGATGAAATGTGCAAGCTTAAATTTGATTCTCGGTAAAAACAGACCCAAACTGAACTCTAAAGACTTGACTTAGTTTCCACTTCAGACAGGTGCGTCGGTTTCGCGACACTGGATCGATCTTCAATTGGGTTTAGCAAACTTTGCCCCAATCATGTGAATCGATGACGCTTAAATCCTCTATGGACGCGGAAGCCTGTTCGTCGGGCACTAATTTACTTCATTTGCAAGCGTAAACCTTTATGTTACAGTGTCATTGTAGGATGCAACTGTACCATGGTGCTGTCATAACTGTATCCCGTTGACGCCACTGTACGGTTTCATGGCGTCACCGTGTCGTTTCGTAACTGCGCTGTGCAGTTCCATGTCACCATGTAACGGCAAAGAGTCATGGGACGGACAGTATGGTGACATAAAACTGCACGGCGCCGTTACGAAATGACGCGGTGACGTTATGTAACGGCAGAGTCATGGGACGGACAGTATGGTTACCTTTATTATTATAGTGGGTTGGGTTACTATAATATTAAATGTCACCATACTGTCCGTCCCATGACTCTCTGCCGTTACATAACGTTACCGTGGCGTTTGATAACTACCGCGCCGCTTCGTATGTTCACCGTATCTTTGGGTAACATTGCCGTGTCGTTTCATGGGGTCGTCGTTCCGTTGTATGACATCCTCCTGAAGTTCGCAGCGTCGTCACACATGTCCCGAGAGGTTCTGATGGCATGAGTAGTCAGTGAATCAACAGGAGCATCTGTTGCAATTCGCTACATCTTGAGCACGTTCCATTGGGTCGTCAGAGTCTATCGAAGCCCAGACCAGTTGACTAGTCCTGAAGTTCAGGCAGGAACTTTCGCTGCGTCAGTTTGAATCGTGTTGCAGGAATTAGAAGCGGCCTCATTATGTTAGACCGACTGAAATTTCCATGTTACGGATAAAGACTAAGTGCAGGGAAGTCTCGCAAATAACCTATTAAGAGTCAACGCCCGCAAGTCTGATCAACTTCGAAGCCAGGGCACCTGTGAAGGTTGGAACAAGTCAAGCCTCAAAGGCTTAATTTCGCTGCCCAATTGAACTAGCTACTTAATGTCTGGTTAGCAAACGGTGTCGGCCTCTTATACCAAACATGTTTCCTTTAGCCAGGCTTTATAGTTCCACGGAACAAAATAAGAACCCTTTCGTTGTAGAGACCATGCTATCATGAGAATTTATTTCCTTGTACTCTTGTGAAATGCGTTTTATTAATCGTAAACTCATATCTGTATGAATGAATTTTGAAGAATTGACCAACTCTAGCAAGGCTTCACGTCAGGCCACGAACCGAAGGGCTGTCTTGAGTGCCTTCTCCGCAGGGGATGTTGCAACTGGCCGCAGTTCTTGCCGAGAAGGTTAGGTTCGGTAGGTTTCTATACCTACTTCCCCTTCTGTTCCGCGAGGTTGGCTGTCGATCGAGATAGCCTGCCTCGTCCGCGGGACGCCTCTACTCTCGAGGAAGACCACGAAAGGGGTCGTCCACTCGAGTGTCTTCCTCTACGCGTTGCACCTAGTTTCCTTGCTCGTAGTAGCGCACGTGACAGAGCCGAGACAAATAATGTGTCACTGAACACTTGGTTGTCCGTGGTGACGCCCCACGGCGGCCGCACAGACCCTCTCACTTTGTGTGGGTGCGATGGTAAACCGAGGAGAATACTACTACTTCACATCGAGCGATTGCATACGCGAGTAAAAGTTTTCAGAGACACAAGGCGCTGGTCTTAAAAACGAAAATTGAAGAAGTTTTCAATGAATACAGTCAATACCAAAAGGGTTTCAAGAAAATATGGTAAAAAATGTTTTAACGCGACATTAATATTTTAATGATATATATTCTACCTCGTTGTTAAAAAGCGTATACTTGCTGACAAGATTTCTAAACAGCACGTTGCACTGAACACATTAATTGCTTTATTGAACGTTTCCGATACTGTCTTGAACTAGAAATGTTCCATTGTATTAAACTGTACCACCAGATTTTATAGTTATTTGCACCAGAGAGTACGAATCGAGCTTGAGAATTATTTTAACGAAGGCGTGAAAGTGTCGAAAAACTCACTTCCCAAAAAATCCCCCTACTCACGAAGCCGCACAGAAATGCGAAGTTACACTTGGTGGTCCACGTTCAGAGCCGCGGTGCATCTTATGCAGCACTGTTGGTTGCCATTGTTAGGTGGGGAAAAAGCAGTGACAAGTAAAACTCAGCGCTATATAAGAACAATATTATTGTCTCACACAAAAATAGAAGACAGCATTGTGAAACGCACCTTAAATTTTACAAATAACCATTACTAACAAAATAAGCACTTGTACTTAACGTCGATTTCTGGAATCTCCTATATCTTAAACGTCAACACTACTGACAACTGCATGTGCACATCAATATTCACAACTGATGAGTTACTATTGCAAAGGCAACCGCATCAGTTACACTCAAGCAGATAGCTACAATACTAACCTGATTTGGAAAACTTTCCTGAAAGTAAAATATTCATGTTGCAAAGTGATTCTGAACTCGCTCTTTATAAAACTGCCCTTTCATAGGGAATAAAAATGATGAACACCAGGGAGCGAGTCTCCAACACACACCAGCGAAAACCAGAGCGCTCATCAGACTGGCGCAATAAAAATTCTAACACAGGGCATTGCAAGATAGATGGTTTTCGTGATGTTTCTTAGGGGATGGTGTTATCCAACATGATGGGAGCCTTTAGATAACGCACGTAATGTAAAAGTAACATTATTCAGCGTTTGAAACGTGTTTTCTGAGTAAAATCCACTTCTACTAGACTCTCCAAGACATGCAGTTCTCAAGGGAATTTTGATTTAGCCACCGTACGAGGAGGTCTTCGTAAAAAAAAATCATCAAAATTTTAGAATGCTACAAAATCAATAGCATTAAAAATTAGGTTAGGCCACCCAAACCCACGTTAAATTAGCTGTTCTACTAAAGATAAAGAAGATATTCATAGCATGCCACGTGAAACATGGAACCCACGCATGAGGGGAATGCAGAAAATTATAACTACCGCTTTTCTACCGAAAAATACGCATCATCTTTGGCAAGATAAGATACAGTATCACCAGAATACTGAACAACGTAAAGTATAATAAAGCCTAAAAGAAATACACGACACACAGTGCTGAACACGAATAAAAGTACAACCAGAATGCATATATGTACTCAAAACCATACCTACAAAAGCACCAAACTCTTAAGATACAAATGGATCAACATTCTTCAAAACTTCACCCAAGTATTGACTATTGATATTCAACCGTGCACATGGAATATATATGATTGAATACTCACAATATTAGATATGCGGCGACTGGACGTACACAGCCAACAATGAGACATGTTAGTACTCAGTGTACGCAAAACAGACCAAATGTTCATCTCTAACGCCCGGTGCACACTAAACATTCTTTGGCGCTAGCAGGCTAAAGCCAACACGGCTAATCCGACTGCGTAGTTGCGACCATGACGTCAGTATGACGTGTATGAACATTGCGCTCTAGTTTAAAAAGAAAAGTATCAATTTCTGTGGATTAAATACTGCTCATAATTAGGAGCGATAATTGAAAGTTTGCCATTGGCACTTGCGGTGTAGTAGTAGTGGCAGGGGCTGAGATTTTTGAAAATTGTTCATACTTTAATTTTGTGCAAGCTGAAGCCGCGCCGTGACAGGGAAAGTCGATTAGCTGAATTGGCTCTAAGCTGCTAGCACTAACCAAAGTCGTTTACATTGACAGCAGATTTGCCACGCCACAACGACACACAATCGCCCGTGTTCAATAATAAATAAGCTACTACAGTCGTTGATGGCTTAAGAAGTATTGCAGAGCTGCAGCACAGCATTTTATCACTTCGTCCAAAATTGTCGCTAACAGTTGCAATAAAATATGGTTGCTGTCTTTATATATAGGTACTCGTAAACAGATCTTCCAAAAGCTTCATGCCAGTACCTACCTATGCTTTAGCTTATAGAATAATTATTAATACACCAACACGGAACTGAATAGCATCCTCATTTACGGTTAGCTACGTGTTGCCTCTAGTAGTAGTAGTTTTACTAGCGCTTCAGTGGCACACTGCCTATATCGCGCCGAACTATTCCTGTGTTTAACCACAGACTCGTGCGCCAACTAGGGCGCGATTTAAATAGTCAATGCTTTCTGTCTCGGCTTTTCTGCCGGTAGGTCTCAAGAGTGGTCAGTGCGCTACTGACAAGAAAAAGGCGCAAGTTGAGCATCTCCAACCCCCGGGCACGGCTGAACGCTTTCGCTCAGCGACGCCGCACAGGGGAAGGAAACGAAATACAAGAAGGTAGAAGTCTAGCGGGAATAGGTCAGCCACCTCGATCAGCAGTCAGACCTCCCGAAACAGAAGGGGAAGTATTGAGAGCCTACCTAACTTTACAAAACTAACCTCGTCAGCAGGAACTGCGGCAAGTTGCAACATCCCCTGCGGAGAAGGCACTCGGGACCCTTGGGTGCGTGATGCCCAAACATATTGTGGCAGGGAAAGTGTTGCCTCTAGGAAGATCTGCTCTCTACATGTGAGAAACTCGCTTGACATTAGTAGTAGTAGTAGAAGTAGAAACTTTTACTAGAGCTTCAGTGGCACACTGTCTATACCGCGCCGAACTATTCCTGTGTTTAACCACAGGCTCTTGTGCCGCTAGGGTGCGGAATATGTCTCATTTTATATATAATAAAGTAGTAAGGAGAATATTATTAATTTTACATATAGTATATGTAATTCACAAAGAAACGGACAGAGCCGTAGTTGCCGGATAGCATTTAGCGTAATGGATTCATCACAGCTTATCATAATGCCTAACTTCACTAAAGTAACGGGAATCAACAACTGTTTGCAATAAATTTATTATATAGCCTCGGCATATGTGAAGGACAAGTCTTAATTGCTAGCAACACTTCTGCTGCCGGCACAGTTGAGAAATTTTGCAAATATAAAGGAACTTGAGTAACGGCATGAGGCGGACAACTTCCTCCTCGCACTAAGTATGCAAACTGAGATGTTACTTTTTAGATATCATCGGAGGTCCGAAACCAGAAACTATCCGGAGCTCTCAGGCAACGAACAAGAACGTGCGACTTAACTTACTACCTGAGTTTGCTAAATAGTACAGACTCAACAGCGCTGCAAGCTGAACTACAAACACAATACAGTAGGAAGGAGAAAGCAGTTAACAGTGAAGCAAGGACTGTGCCCCACAAGAAATAACTCACGCACTCAACGCAACAGCAATAAATAAGGCACGTGGGTTAGAGTTGATGAACTGGACAATGGACGATAGCGCTCTTGCAGAACTGCCTAAACTTTCCCTCGCTCCATAGAGGTTCAAATCAATGCATATTTCACATGATGAGATGCAAGCTTCAAACTGCCTTCACCACGCAAGGTTTTGTCCGTGCGGAGAAGGAAGGAACATGAAACACCGCTAGATAAACGGGAAGCCGCTCATGGAGAATCAATATCCATAGGATGTGGATTTGTTTGAGAGTTTAGTGAATTACTTTAGGCAAGAAATGCAATATGCAATTTCTTGAGAAGCAAGCAATTATTTTCTGCAAGAAAAGTAACACATGACCGACCGCTGGAAAAGATTAACGAACACACAAGTAATGCAGTTAACAGGCTTATCAGAAAAAAACCATTGTAGAAGAAAAAAAAAAAACTAGAAAGCACTCTGAGAGCACATACCTCCGCCAAGCAAGGCAACGATAACGGAAAATCCAAATTGGTTCTGAAACCGTGATTATCTTCGTATCAACACCCAAATCTAATCATTTGTGCCTTTTGGTAGTATTAACAATTTCTGTATTTTTCCAGAAGATCCATTTGTAACTTTCTGAGTTATGCTGCTAACGAACATTATGACAAATATAAGTCAAACACACACGCACAGACCAACCAATCATCACCAAAATTTAACTATGTAGCTATTTTCACATTAGTAACAATTCCTGTGAATTTCATCAAGATCCATCCATAATTTTTTGTGTTATTGTGCTAACAAGCATAAAATCAAACATAGCGACAAACGAACGAACAGACAGATCATCCGAAAAATTTGGTCATTTTCTTCGTATTATACCTAACAACTCATATTAACTTCATGAAAATCCATCCATTACTTGTCGAGTTAGGCCTTGAGCACTAAATAGGCAGACAGACAAACATACAAACAAACGAACAGACAGATGAACGCATTTTCACCAATACTTAGTGATCTGTTACTGTTAATATGCCTAACAAACCCTGTAAATTTCGTAATGATCCGTCCATAACTTTTTGAGTAATCTTGGTGACAGATAAACAGAATAAGAGGAATACAAACACGACAAAAACATTACCTCCTTGGCGGAGGTAAAATGAGATCCAGCTCACAACACTGGCATCCAGGAACTAAGCTCCTCAGACAACAGACACTCATCAAGATAAGCTAATGCAAATAATACAAGTAAAATGCCAAGCCTTTCCCAGCAAATGGCATCGAATAATTTTTTAATATACATGACACATATCTAAGACATGTTGAATCAATGAAAAAAAAATCCAACTACAGCGTTTGTCAACTCGTGCAAAAAATCAGTGCTACCTAGAATAGAAAACACAATAAAGTGCACTGGTGGTCATTCGATAATTTTCCAAACTTTGAATGAGTTGAATACTTTGGGTTTAAGTTATCGGATAGCTACTGACGAGAAACTGGGAGTTTTTCAAATAAACAACTTCACCGCGCTCGTCAACACCAACTAGGAGTTCGACATGCATCAGTCATGCTATAAATAAATGCCTACTAGGGCTCAGAGGATAGCAAAACTGCATTAGACAACCGACTGTTAGAGCTGTGGCATCAAAGACAGAAACTTACAATGACAACTGCGTCCCACCTGACTCCTTCACTGCTCGCCGAGTCATTGACCTTGCTTCAGAAACGCTGACATGTGTATGTAATTCCAAGCGTAGCTAGAAACCTCCCTGACCAGGAAACAAACCTTTGGCCCTGAGACACCGAACGCAATGCTCTAAACACTGCCACAGCAAATTTGAGGGGAAAAATTGTGAATAAAAGACCTCTTGCGATAAAGAGCTATTTATGTAGC
>LQNS02278089.1:1240682-1252656 GCA_001587735.2 Parhyale hawaiensis | reverse complement strand
AGACCTCCGACTCCTTAAAATTTTCTCCTTTTTCTCCAGTTCCTGCAAGTTTCTGAACCCTGCTCTGACCTTACACCGAGGTTATCCTAATAGAACGTTTCTCGGTCACTGTACAGCTACATAAAGCTACCAATAATCAAAGTTCTAGAAAATTATTGGATGCCCACCACTGACGAAGCAGCATCCTACAGTGAAACAAAATGAGCTAGTGCAATCAGTAACAACCTACGGCAGATATGGCATACAAAGTAACTCGATAGGCATCACAACCAAAATTAGAAAAGTAATACTAGTACAATGTACAACATACGCCTACACTAACAATGGGGGTTATACAGCTACCTGACAGTCACAGATACGAAGGCAGTAAGTACAGGCAGTCCTTCACTATGTTTGTATTCCCTGCAAAACGATTTCAATGAAATTAAAGTCTGTCAAATGAGACAGTTGGCTACGGTCTTCACATTTTCATGTGGCTTAAAGCATTGAGACATACAGTACAGTATAGCTGATGGTAAAATGACTAACTGTATAGCCTATTTGATGGCTAATATTAACCAAACACATCTCACTGTGAGTAAAAACAAATGGCCTTTGTAAAATCCTGTATCAGATGAGACACTGGTCTTCAAGTATTTCAAACTGTGCATCATATTCGACCACAAAACACCTCACAACATATTGGCACAAAATAATATTCTTACCCATTTTCTTGCAAGCGATCATACATGGTACTTCCATAACGCTATTCCTAAAAAGGCGCTTTTTAGCCAGCTTAAATATGCAACACTACACTAATGCCATAGCTATTAGGTTGTAGTCGTGCTGGAAATAGGATGAGTCGTGCTGGAAAAAAGTTTTCAACACGGTCACTTCATCCGTGGATCAATTTAAAATAAATAGCATGTACATCAGATATCTTCTATACTGATTACAGATCAGCTATGGCTAATCACAACACTGTGCAGGGCAACCTGTACTGAGACTATGAACGATTAACATCTCACTTCATAGAACACTGAAGAAACACAACCATTGATAATGCCCGACGTTTTCCCACAAACAGGATTGAGAGAACTAGCGTAAGTCACAACCACAAATACTAACTTCACAACTTCATGATGAACACACGTATCACGATAGCAGAAAATGCCTGTTGCAGCATAGAAATATGAGCACGACGCTCGCCCAACATCTATGGCGGAGTGCTACCATATACACAACAGATGACCCGTTCAAAATTACTGAATCAAAATCCATGGCCAAGTTCTGCTGACTGACCCATACATAACTATAGTACAGCCTAATAAAACAGTGATTCATAACCTTTTTTGAGTCTAGCACCCATAGAAAACTTTTAATGTGCTCTCGCATCTCTACAAAATTAATAACACATTGATGATTAAGAACTAAATTTACACCAACTTGGTGAACAAATTTATACTTCCAACTTCATTTTTAGATTTCACACCCACTAAGAAAGCATCTTGCACTCCGGAGGAGGTCGCACCACCGGTTAGGAGCCCCTGCACCACAAGCGGTGCTGACTAGGCGACAGCGTCGTGTCTGCACTAGGTGTCTTGGAGAAATAACTGTTTGGGACAGGCTGCTCAGTGCATACCCAGTGTTGTCAAAAAAAAGAAAAAGAAAAGCCTTCAAGTGGAACAGAAATTAACACATAAACAATGAGGCAGTGTTTGACTGCATAACTACAGAGATGAAGATAATTTGCGTTTATCTTTAGATCTACAAATAAAACTTCCTCAAGACTCTCAAAACGGAAGTCAACTATTCTCGTTCGGCAGTAAAATTGACGAACTTTAATAAAATTCTTTCAAAATTGAAAACGTTATAGCTACAGCACATAACTATTCCAAAATAGAATTAAGAATGTAATCAAACATTTTCCCAAACTCGACAATAATAATTCTGTTTATTTAGCTATAGCGCATTTCTCAATTTTCTCGAACTATTAACACTAATACGTTGCATAACTTGCATTCATTACTAGAATATATACTGGAAAACCCCAATTTATACAGTCCCGAAAGGCTCCTGGATCGCAGAGTAGGATGGACCTAATTTGAGTCACACACTTTGATCCAGCCAGTTTCTGGCTCCAATAGACAGGTCTAGCCAATTTCAGATTAATTCAAACTCCTCGGACCCCAAAGATGTCTCATCCTAACTCCTTTCAACAAAATCTTATTGTTTTCAAAAACTCCGACTCCAAGGTCCAGCCAGTTATTGACTCAGATTAAAGGGTCCAGTTAGTTTTAGACTCCTATGAACAGGTCCAGCCAGCTTCCCACTATGATAGGTTTATTACTCACAGACACATTTTATATTTTACAAGTATTTGGTGAAGTAGTAATACACTATAGAATAATGCATCTGCGTAGCCACTGGAAATTTAACAAACTTTTTGGGCAACATAAACAAAAAAAAAAACAAAAGCTAATGAAATTGCATGACGTATTATTTAAAACGTTTTTTTCAGACATTATCAGAAATGAGATCTAATAAATACGCAGGAAGTTTATTGAGAAGAGTTGCCATTTGAAATACTGTAGCGCGATTCTCAACGTCAACACGCACAGTTGGGAGAACAGTACGTCTCAGTACCGACAGTACGTAATTTTGTTGGGGAATGAGGGGACTGAAATACATTAGAAATACTATAGAATGATTATAGAACACAAATCGAAAAAATTCAAGTAAGGAATAGTTGTAAACATCCTGAAATTTGAACATTTGTAAAAACAAGTACATTTCACTGCATCTCATTAGAGGCACATTGTTTTCGTTGCATCTAAACACGTAGTATTCGCCTAAGTATATTATTCAATATTACTTCAAGCTTGTAAATGTGACAACGTGGGGCTCCTTCCCAAACGATGATATTCTGGACCAGCCCTGAATGAGCTGAAGAGTAGTAGACTATTTTTAATGATTCACGATCAACATAATTGGATATTGCATACATTATGCCGAGAACCCTGCTAAGCTTGCGCCCAATGTCTTCAATATAGGACTTAAAACACAGCTTTTCAACCAGGATCAGTCCAAGATATTTCATTTGGGGCACCCACTCTAGTATGTTATTGTTAAAGAAGTTAGGTGGCAACTGTTGGTGAGTACAGGGGGAGAAAAGCATTAATTTGGTTTTATTCTCATGGGCAGTTAATCTATTTTGAGTTAACCATTCAGACAACAAATTTAAAAAGTTTGCATATCAGTTATAGCAGCTTGAAAATTACTACTATTGGTGTAGAAAACTGCGTCATCCGCATACAATACACAATTCATACTGAGGGTAGTAATGCCATTGATAAAAATGTTAAACAATAACTAGCCTAAAATGCTTCCTTGGGGAGCACCGGAATTAATAGGTAATACATGTGATTTGGCATCATTACAGAGTACATATTGATCCCTATTAGACAGGTAACTATTAATCAGTGCATTTGCTGCATTCCGAACGCCATGATGATCAAGTTTTTTTTTAATAAAATTGCTTTATCTACGGTGTCGAACGCTTTTCGAAGATCTAAGAATAATGAAATGCCATAAGAGTCCAGCCAGTTTCAATATCCGATTAATGGGTTCCGCCAGTTTATGACTACAAAAAATGGGTCCAGCTAGTTCCGACTCCAATTAATGGGTCCAGCTAGTTTCAGGCGCCAATTAGGCTATTAGGTCTAGGCAGATTCTGACTCCGATTACAAGATCCAGTTAGTTTTCGAATCTGTTTAGCGGGGCCAGCCAGTTTAGGACTCAAATTCTTAAAGCCAGTGATTAGCTAAAAACAATTTGCTACCATAACTTTGATCAATGCATTTGTCAACACAGTCAGTCAAATGTGTAATAACTTGAAAGCTGATAAGATAATAAATGCAAGTTTCACATGAAAGATATATTCTTTTCGTGGCAAAACAGAACCTCAAGTAGCTGTATATGAATTCCGCTCATTACTAGATAATAAAGTTTCACTGAAAATTGGCCTTGTTATCCCTTTATAATTAAAATAGAACAATTTCACTAAATTCTAATATAGATCGTCATTGAAAATAACTCCTGCATAGTTATAATCCCTGATATACAAAATGGTTGTCAATGCTTTACCTAAATAACTATTCCAAGTTTCAGTTAGACCATCCTGTCACAGTAAAGAAATCAATATGGTTGGTCCTTTATAATAACCAATTCCTGTTTCAACAAATGCCATAAAGTACCACGAACCGAAAACTAATAGTTACTTCCTCAAAATTTAATTAAGGAAGTAGTATCGCTATTTCAGTGAAGTAATGCAACGTTATAAAGCATGCAATGAAAAGTAGTTGAGTAGTAGTAGGTAGACTCATAACTTCGCATCCCTTCCTGGTGTGCACTGCGAGGAAAGAAACAGATGAATTTTCGTCTAACAAGCAAAATGCAAAAAAAGTAAAGAGACTATCCCGCCTACAGCGGGAAAGCCTTCTCAATTTAATAATGACAATAATAAGAATGTCCCGAAGGCATACACATAGAGATAAAGTAAGCTACGGGGTGCGCTGGGAGGACGACTCTCTACAGCATGGGTCAAGTTCCTGAGGAGGCACAAGCAACAAGAAATGTTTAACCTGTGTCTGGACAACTAGAGTGAATGAGAACAAGAAATTTGGTGGTCCTGTATGGAGAATCATTTTGATGCGAAGTAAGAAGCAGCAAGCGAGTAAAAAATGCCACCTTGAAGGTCTAACCAAGGCAAAACAAGTTGCTACGATATCACTCGGGTTGTGTTTACTACTCCTTTATTGTATTCTCAATACATGCAAAATGATTAATAACCGATAGCTAGCTAATAAGATAGGTACACGAACCTGCAATGACGAAAATATGATGCTGAGCATTACAAATATTTCCACAATACAACCACACAACCGTATGTTACATATAGTCTCAGCCTCGAAAGGCACTTAATATGTACTCTTTGACGTTCAAATTTACTAATTTCTAAAATTATTATTTGATTCCGTGTTTTACTACCCCAGCCGCAGTACAACGTTTCAGAGTGAGGTCTCATTTCTAAAAATAACTTCATTAACATTAGAAATATAGGTACGTCCGAGTAGCACCAGAAATTCGTTGGATGCTTCTCTGGGGTTTCCGGCAACCCAGTATCGACGCGCGATATCTAGACCATTAGAAAATTAGTGCAAAGTAATAAAATTATACAAAAATATAGCTACATCGCATCTACAGTTCTAAAAAAAAGCAAAATTATTTCAATACAATGCCCAATAAATACCCACACAAAAATACAACTAACACAATGGTCATGCCACAAAATACTGGCAGCTCTACAGTAAAGGCAGTGCAACAATGATCATCACTAACTAGCTCAGAAGAGCGACTGCTTGTTCTCGATTTTTTGCTGGTAGTACTCGGGATGCTTGACTTTGATGTGCGCCTGCAGGTTCCTCTTGCGCTTGATGGTCATGGCGCACACCGGGCACGGCAGGCGCATGTCCGCCCCGTTGTGCTCCTGTAGATGTTCCGCCAGCACCTGCAATGTCATTCCACAGCCTCAGGATTTACGCTAATGGGCAGCTGTACCGGTATTCCTTTTGTGTAATTGTAAATTCAAAATGTCATGTTGCAAATCCAGATATGTGCAGTTTGTAAATTAATGCTTCGTAGTAAGTAGTAGTAGTAGTAGTAATAGTGGTAGCAGTAGTAGAAACTTTTACTAGCGCTTCAGTGGCACACTGCCTATATCGTACCGAACTATTCCTGCGTTTAGCCACAGGCTCGTGCGCCGACCGCTAGGGCGCGGAATTTGTCTCACTCTATATATTATAAAGTAATAAGGAGAATATTATTATTATTATTATCATTATTAATTTTACATATAGTATATGAAATTCACAAAGAAACGGGTAGAGCCGTAGTCGACGATGGCATTTAGCGTAATGAATTCATCACAGTTTGTTATAGAGATTACATCTGGTACGGTAAGAACAGTCTTGAGGGCATTTCTATCAAATTGGCGGCGAGGTCTCAGAAAAAATTCCTCGGAAGATGGAGTCGACATCCCGACCATGCAGGTCCGGATAGCATTACCTCCGCTCGTCGGAGAACGTGGGACACTCGGCCATTAAATGCAAGACAGTAGGGCGGCGGACGCCTCATCCGCAGATAGATGTGAGTGAGTCTCGTGTGCCCAATACGTAGGCAACACAGTACGACATCCATTCGGCGATCGTCGCTATTTGACAAGTGCCACTGTCGGACGGCTTCTTCGATTGTCCGTAGTTTATTATTTCTCTACTCTAGCCACAGGGATAGCCATAGCTCGCGCAGCTTTCGCTTGATTAGTGGGTAGTAGTCTCGGCAGGGGACTACACGGATTGCTGCGCGCAAATCCGACAGGACCACCTGCCTCGACTCCTCGTCGGCGAGTTTATTGCCCGCGACGTCAACATGGCCAAGCACCCAAAAAATACACACTGACTTTTCATCCTCTTGTAATTGTTGTATCGTATTTACTATTCGGTTGATGACGGGGTGCATGCTGCCGTATGCTCGGATGGCTTGAACTACACTGAATGAGTCGGAGCATATTGTAAAGTTCCTTTCACCGCTGTCTCCAATGAGAAGCAACGCTGTGCGCAAACCGAACAGCTCGGCGGCGAAAGTCGAGGTCTCCGGTAATAGCCGTCATGCTCTAGTTTCATCAGTCGTAGTGGCTGCGCATCCAACTCTGTCTCCCGTCTTAGAGCCATCAGTATAAATGTGGACAGAGTCACCGTGTTGGTCTCTCACGTGCTCCGTGAAGAGAGTTTTTAGTAAGAGGGGATGTGAGTCTTTCTTTTTTGGGAATTGCGTGCCGGGATAAAACGTTGACTCTGGTATGCGCCAGGTTGGTTTGCCTCTGAACAGGACCTGGGCCACCTTGAATGGCTCGATTTCCGCTATGAAGGAGAGGGCTTCATAGTCGTTGGAGGAGGGACGTGTATACGGAAAGCCTGCTCCCACTGCCCGGTCTCGGCACACACTGTCCCAGGCCGGGGATCGAGGAACTTGTTCTAAGCGGGCTAAGTACTGATAGGTAAGTTGTGCTCTGCGCAGTTGCAGGCAGGGTTCGCCACTCTCAGCGAGGAGACTTGGTATGGGTGATGTACGGAAGGCTCCGGTGCATAGGCTTAGTGCTTCATTGAGCACAGCGTCCAGTCATTTTAGTACTTTAGTCCTCCCCGACTGATATACGACACAAGAATAGTCTAGTCTCGAGCGTACAAGGGCTTGATAGAGGTATAGACGGGTTTGTTGGTCGGCGCCGCACGACAGTTTCGTCAGGTGCTTGAGTAGGTTGAGCCTACGCATGCATTGTGTTCTAAGCATCTCGATGTGGGGTTTCCAGGACAGTCTCCTACCTATTATCGGTCCGAAGAACTTCACCTCTTCGTGATAGTGTATCCGTTCTCCGTACATTTCAAGTTAGAGTGATATTACATCTCTGGCACGCCTGATGTGGAGGGCAGAGGTCTTGGCAGCAGAGGTCTCCCTGTCCGCGGCACAATTACTCAGGATATAGTCCGCCTCAGTCAGGGCCTCCCCAATAGAGGAGTCGACAGGGGACGCGCCAGCACGCACAGCAAGGTCATCAGAGGGTACAGGGGGCACAATGTCAGCTTTAGCTACAGTCGGGGCGGGAGAATCGGCAGAATCAGAAACAAGAGCCGAGGGAGAAACCGTTAGCGCAGGGTGGGCGTTAGTGGAGTAGCTACGTGGTCACGGGCAGAGAGGAAGGACCGGCAGCACTCGTCGAAGGGACCGCCGGCGTAGCTATCGCGCTACCTGGTCCAGGAGAGAACCTCAGTTCCCTGAATGGCAGCACAAGCCCCAGCAGCTCCCTGCACAGCAGCAGCGCCAGGTTCTTCCTGGTTTGGTCCCTCAGTCTGTGTTGCCACGTCAGCCAGCGACGTGCGGGGCGGCGGCCTTCGTCGTACCGGTGGGTCCGGGGCACCGCTCGCACTCTCGCTAGTCACGTAGAGCACGGGCGTAAGCCTGGCGGCTCTCCACCAGTCTCCTGGCCTCGCTGTAGCTGACATGCTCCTTGGCCTGGGTAGCCAGGACCTCTTGTTCATATTTTTAAATAACGAAAGTTGGTGAGTGTGCTGGGGGTGAATTACTGCAGATGGCACACCTGGTTGGTGCGGTACATGGTTGTTGGTGTTGGGTCTTGAACAATTTTGGCATATTGGGGTTGTTTTACGGCACGTTTTTTACTCCGTGTCCATACTGTTGGCACTTGAAGCAGCGGCGGGGGCGGGGAATATAGAGCCGCACTGGGCACTTCACCCAGCCAATTTCCACTGCTGGAGGGAGGATATGAGCGTCAAAAGTGAGGATATAAATGGGAGTATCAATGTCTCTATCATTTTCCTTCCTCTTCACCCTATAAATGCTCCTCACTCCGGACTCTGAGAGGGCCCGCAGGAGATCCCCGTCGGTGTACTTTGGCTTATTTAGGAACCAAATCGTGCTTTTAATTTGGTTGAGGCGGTCATTAGAGGCGGCTCTTCACTTCGACCTGGAGTGTGCCGGCCCTCGTCTCCGTGACCTTGGCAGGCTTGCCTCCCAGCGTCCGCTGCAGGTCGCTGTAAGCTGTTGTCGTCTCCCTTTTTGTTGGAGATATCAAAGAAGCGTTTGAAGTTTCTCTGCGCTCCCTGGTTAAATGGGAAGTTTGAGTCGTAGTCCTGCCTTAACTGCTTGCGTTCTCGCCGCCGCAACCGGCGTCGGCGTCTACCACCCGCCCTGCCGCGGTCGGAGCTCGGCGCAGAGCCCGCACCCACACTCGCGGCGGATTGCCGCGACGGGGCCGCCTCTAGCGGCTCGGAGGTGTCGTGGTTCATGTTAGAGTCCATTGGTGAGGTCCGGTCCGTCAGTCAGAGGGAGAAGCAGAAGGGGGGGCCGCAAAGGGCCCACACCTCCACGTGGACGGCCGACCTCTCTTCTATTAGTAGGTCAGAAACTCAAAATAAACAAATAAAAGGAAAACCACGGTCCGGTAAGACCGGGCGCTGACTGAGTTGGTTCTACCTACACTTCAGATTGAGTTGGAAAAAGAAAATAAATATTCTGAAGTAATAAAGAAGAGAGATGTCAAGTAGGTATACTAACGGTACCACCACGAGAAGGTGCAGTTCAGCTTGAATACAATTATACTACTGTAATTGTATCCCAGAGATCAAATCCTTGTCACTAGTAGTAAAACGTCCCTTCACCAGAGATAACAAAAACACTTCGCACGTACCATAAACTCTTGGTAAAGGGTGATACGTAAAATCCTTGTATGTATAAAGTTGCATGGCTAAGGTGTCATAGAAATAATCTAGGGAGGAACCACAATAGAAGCACTGATAGCTAACTAGAGCATATTTTTGTATTCATTAACTTAACAACATGGGCCCCGTATATGAGTGTATTGCTGTCGATTTTCCTTAGAATAAACCCTGGTGAACTCTGAACTACCAACTTAATTCAGACTCCTATTTTGCTGCAAGGGCTCTTGCTTTCACTGTATTCCTAAAGGAGCAAGAGCACATGTAGCGAAGAGCACCGCTCGAGTGAGATAGCATTAACAGGGCTACATTTTAATTTTTAAATAACCCTATACGAAAAGTCTCAAATCTGACATGTTCGTCAGTTACGGGATACACGCTCATTAGATAAATTAATAAAAACAAATGCCTTTTCATTTAAATATTCCCGAAATAGTTTTACCTTACAATCAGCAAAGAAAAAAATGTAGTCATAGCGCGGAGTTCTATTTCTACTTTACACCTGCTCATTATGCTATCCAAAACTAATTTATACAAAACTAGTCCGACAAAAAAAACCCAGAGGCAGAAAAACAGTAGCTAACTGAAAACGTCTCAGGGAGAATAAAAGCTGGAGCGTGGAAGGGCCACGCAAATAAGGAAAGCACCTTACCTCTCTCCGTGTGAAGGATCGCTGGCACACGTTGCAGCTGTAGGGGCGAAAGTGAGCGAGGTGATGCCGCTTCAGAATAGCAGCTTTGCCAAAGCTCTTACGGCAGATGGGGCAGGTATAGGGACGGTTCTCGAGGTCCTCCAGCTCAGCAGCACTTGGAGATGCAGCTATGCTGCCAGTAGCCAGACCATCCTACAGGAGCAGATTAGCATAATTTAAATCTTCATCTAGTTACCACAACGAAGTCGTTCATTTTAATAATTATTGCTGTAGTTAAAGCTACAAAGAATCAGCAACCTTACTTACCATGGACTGTTTTGTTTGAATAATGTAAATTCAATCAATCTTACCTCCAATAGATATATTTCTTAAGGGTGGCAGTTTATATTGTGAATAGGATAGCTACCTAATAAGACTGCATTAGTAAGTGTGCAGTAGTCCGAGGAAGATAGAGGTACTTTTTATGAAAATAACGGATTAGTCCTCTATTTCAGTTTGTTTGTGTTGTGAGACGCAAGCATGTTTATAACTATGTAAAGAGCAATACCTGCTATTAATAATTACAAACTCCATAAGTGATACAGCTGGCAATAATCGCTTATTATTGAGAATAAAAGAACAATAATCAACAAATAGCTACAAGATAGAAAGCTGCACATTTTTCATCTCACTCAGCACGGAGCTATGGTTATATGATTTTTCCAATATATAACCCTATACAATTAAATCTATACCACATGTATAGGTAGCTAGCCTACTAGCTAAATACACAATTAGCCCACAAAACAGAAGGCCACCACCAAAATAGACTTTCGTCAAGAATCCAGAAGAACCTAACCTGGCCAGATATTAGAATTTAAAAAAGCTGCGATACTTCATGAAATAGCTACCGAGGTACAGTGAAGTCCAGCCAATCGAGGAGCGCAAGTTAAGAAAGCACCTACCTACACCAATCATTTTCACAGTGTATGCTGCTGAAGCCTCTGCTTCAGGAGAAGAAAAGGCAGGGTCGTGTGTGTTCAGAGAAACTGGAAACCCAAGCACAAAATACAGGGCAAGGGACAGCGAGCCGGAAAACATTTTTTTTTTTCCACGAGTCTGATCAGTGAAAATAGTCCTTTTTTGTTATGATAAACAGTGTTGGTGGAAATTGGCCCTTTCTATAAAATGTCACAATAGGTCATTTTTGGAATTTGATTTGTCCATGTGACTCAGTAACCCTGCGAGCTACGGCAGCGGTAACTTATGGGGTGCAACTCCCCATAGCATAGCAGGGATATACCAACACACCTAACTGTGGCCCACATTACGAGGAAAAAATAACAGCCTAACAGCTTCCAGCAATGCCTCACCTGGCTAGCAGCAGAGCAGTCCACCAGAAAATTATCATCAGGCAAGGGCCTAAAAGCAGACGCAGACAACCCCGCACTGCGAGTAAAGGCTTCCAGGTACAGCTGAGCCTCGTCCTCATACGTGCTGCTGTTGTGTACAATGTCCTCAGGAGCTGGAGACTGGTTGTCATTTAATAATCCACCACGTCCAGGGAATGTTCTCAGAGCAGTGGGATCAAGGTCCAGTGGTGCCTGTGTCTGTGCTATAGAGTCACAGGGCCCGGGATCAGACGGTGTGCTGACAGGCGTGAGGTTCGGAGGCTTGGAGTAATTAGGTTGAGGAAGAGCAGGAGAATGGCACTGTTGTCTCGAAAGTTCTTTGTCAGCCAACAACGAGTTATTGTCCTGGAAGAGACAATATAACAAGAGAATTGGTAAATATTTTCAGGGAACATCAGTATATATGAATCCACTCTGTATCATTACAAGGTTAAGTAAGGCAGGCAATGTTAGTTGAACGCTTCTGAACGACACCTAGTACCTAGACATGGTGTCTACTGAAGATTGTTAGGAAAATTTTATGACTTTTTATGACTTTTCAGGATAAATATTTATGACTTTTTTATGACCTTATATTATACATCCAAAAATACGATTTCATA
>LQNS02278089.1:1181727-1199626 GCA_001587735.2 Parhyale hawaiensis | reverse complement strand
AACGAGGAACGAGTAACGGCAATTTCCGTTACTTTTGATAAAATCTACCCGGGCGTTACCGTTACTCGTTACGTTTCAAAAATTGCTAAGGCGATACCGTTACTCTTTACAAAAAGTAACGCCCGTTACTTAAACCGTTACAGTAACTAGTTACATGCCCATCTCTGCATACCCTGATGTCTGATCACCGAAGTGTTCCAGAGAAATCCCGTGTTGCTCTCATTGAGAATCGCACCAGCGGCCTCCGCATTAGCCGAAGACACTTTTGACCTGTCAGCAGCCTAAAGAATACTTCTAATAAGCTAAAAAATACTCAATTTATTAAATTTATCTACTCTGCATGCGATTAACAAAAAGTATCGTCTCATGAATGGTTCAATTATTACTGCTCGGACCTAGGCTTAGAATCAGACAAATCGAAATCACAAAGAAATAGTCCAGATTATGACTAATAGAGTTTAACAGAAGACGTTTGAATTTCCTTAACTGTATAGAGCTAGGTAAGCACTAACTTGTGGCAAACTCAAAACTGTTTAATAATTTTTGAGCTTATATGTCCTCAATTCGTATGGCGACAGAAATTTAGAGTAAAGTCGTGAGTTGTAATTGGCCAGGAGCGATTGTTTCGCCGCCTTGGATCGTATCAAAATGTTAGCCGCAACTAAATGTCTTTGGAAACGACCGAAAACTTGATTTTACAGAATAGGTTCTTGTTTTCGCCCGTTTTATGATTAAACAAATTGGCTTTAACGACCTAAGCTCTATCCAAAGGAAGGGGAGGAGAAGCCAACGCTCTAGACAGACTGCTCGGGCAAGTCAGAGCACGTTCAATTGGGCGCTGAAATTAAACCTTCGATTCTAAGCTTGTTTGACACTTTAATCAGTAGGTGTGACATTGCCCATTTATATCGTGTTGCAATTCAAGTGCTAGCAGCAACGCGATTACGATGAACCGGCAGAAAATCTACATAAAGTTTCTAGGCGTCTCAAGGGTAACGGATTAAAGGTCAGCGCTTGAAACACAATTTGCCGAGTCGAATCCAGCGCACCTGTCTGCAGTTGCGGACCAGTCAAGCCTCGAGTTCTCAGTTTCAGCACCCAATTTTATTTGTTGTCCTAACTGTGTTATCCCGAGGATGAATTGAAGCAAATATTTATGGGACCATTCATGGACAGTCACTTGATGCATTGGATTCATCGAAAGGGTATGGAGAGGCGTTTATTAAAATTTAAAAATTGGGAGGATTAGGAAATAAAGACAATGGAGGTAGGCCTACACCACTAAGATGATTTTATGATATGTAAAAATGTGAAAAAGTTTGAACGAGAAACCATAGACCACACCATACATTGACTGGACACTGGCTCCTAAGGCAGATTTCGGTCCTACAATTGGGCCTGACTGCACGGTGCCGCAGACTCATTTTTTATGCTCTTCCATTACTTTTTCATACTTTTAGCTATTTGACTTAATTATTTTGCATTCAGTAATGACTGGCAAAACTGTACATACCTCTAAAACTTCTATACGCCATAAATTCATAAAAAATATTTAGGTTTGAAGTGTAATTACGCAAAGCAACTGTTTATGACATTTTTTGATGTTTACAGTAGAGTAAAACTATTTAGCAATAGTTTGTGAAATTACCAGTCTCATTTGGTAGAACAGAAGCTTCTCAAAATTTTGGTACCCTCGATTTGTAAGGAAATGCCAAGTAAACAGCTGGTGACAATATTAATGAAATTTATTTGGTATAAGTCAGATTATCAGAACAGACAGCAGAGCTGAAGGGTGAGTCGGAGCAGCTTGCAGACAGGAAGTGATGAAGCCCTGGCAGCAGTGAAGTGATGAAGAGCTGGCTGCTATGAAGTGATCAAACATTGGCAGCTGTGAAGTGATGTAATGTAGGCTACCATGAAGTAATTTAACTCCGGCAACTATGAAGTGATGTATCATAGTCATCTATTAAATCATGTAATGCAGGTAACAATTAATGAAGCGATGCGAAATTGGAGTCCACTAGCAGAGGCCGGAATATACGACTATGTTACGATGGTACGTACGATGACAAAATCGATGGTACGACGGTGATGGCAATACCCTCGCTCCATCGGCATCGGAACCAAAAATTGCCAATTTTCATCGGCGATGACCTACGTTGAAATAACGTCGGCGATGGCCATCGTAGGGCGTCACAATCGGCGATGGACCATCGCATCAACACATTTTAAAAATGCAAACATCACAGACCACAAACATCGAATAAAAGCAGCATCTCTTATAACCTCGGCCTGTGTGCTGATAAAAGGTGCGAAATGTAAGGCCCAGATTATTAATTGACATAGTTAGATCTGGGAAATGTATTAAAATATACTTTATAAATAACTCTTTGTTTTAATGTTAATAAAAAAATGAATGTTTCAAACTCGTAAGGCTGCTTTTTTGTAGTTTTAGCCTCATTTCATCGGCATCGAAAGTACAACCGATGACGATGCCCATCGTATGCCATGGCCGATGGGATGTTCAGTACTTTTGTCGGACCATTTTCTCCTCATATCACCATCGCCGACGGATTTCTGCAATGTCCCATCGTAACATCGTAGTTTTTCCGATGGCGATGGTCTACACACCATCGCCATCGTATAATCGCCGATAACCATTGTGCCAGGTTCTGTCCGCTACATTATGTAATGTAGGCAACCATAATGAGATGTACCAGTAACATATACAAAATGAAGTGATATAATGCAGACAACCATGACGTGATGTAGTGCAGGGAACAACCATGATGTCATTCAACTTAGGCAACCATGATTCAACTCACGCAACTATGAAAGTGATTCAACTTAGGCAACCATCAAGTGGTCTAACATAGGCAACCATTAAGTGATGTAACGTGACCAACCCCAATGTATAGCGTAGTATTCCTAGGTAGTAATGTGAAAAGACATTGTACAGCTGTAGATGGTTCCAGTGGTGAAGGGTTGTATCAGCACCAAAATGTATTTCAATGTCATTTACTCGCTGTGATGATATCCTTAGCTCATGGTAAATTATGTATTTTTAGTTCATGGCTACTAATGGGGTTTTATTCTGTTTTATTACTGTGGTATTAATCGGGTTTTTCAGTATCACTGGAATTTCTCAACCTTCCTTTCCTTTCAGCTTTAGGGATGAGCTTTACCGAAAGCTTATACATACATCCACTTCTGAGGTTATTGCTTCAAATCCGTTGTTGGAAAAAGAACTCAGTTGTATGTGATAACAAAGTACATTACATGTAGTATCTATGTACCATTTTCCTGTGAAATTTTAATATTCCTAGAAATTTTGATGAAATATCACATATTCTTGGTGTCCAAAGGTATGATATATATCGCCTACTGAAGATTTATGATTGTGAATTTATGTTCCCTACTCTGCTACACATTTCTTTCGTTACGAAGAAGAAGAAGTTAATCTTTGTTTGAGGTCTCTGTGATTATTAGAACTCATTTTATTAACACTTACGTACGTGAATCGGCCTCCAGGCCCAATTGCGAGGGCCCGATTTCAGTGTCCAGTCAATGTACGGTGTGGTCTATGGATAAAAATATATACATACATTTACGACCGTAAAGAAACGATATCGGACACGACGCTAGTGTTACACGTCATATGCACCGTGTTTTTACCAACAGTTATTAACGATATTATAGCTAGGAAGAAATTTTGGTCTCTTTACCCCACTTATAATATTGTTGATATAAAAATACCCAAAAAATGCGTGTGAAGCCAGTTTACTTTTGATTACGTTTTAGGGCTGACGTAGATTTACTGTCGTGAACACTGGCACCGAATCAAACCGAATCTTTTATTAATTAAGAAATCAAGAATTTAAGAAAACTAGTTGATGCAATGTTAACAACGTTCTGACGCATCTAATTTTATATAAAACAATAATAGCTATTCCCCATAACACCACCTCCTCAGGAACCCTTTGTTGCATAGGAAGCATAGCACGAAAAGCAGGAAAACAGCCAACCATCTGGCTTTATGGCGCGAAAAAAGAAACACCAGGCAATGGCTGAAAAGGAAAACGGCTGTCTCAGCCTTAGCAGGAAGCGTATATTCCTCTAACCAGTTTGTGAATTTCGAGGTTGCAATACGTGCGGTTGTTTTTGCTCGGGCGAGTGTGCTCTGTCGCACGTAGTACGCAAAGCGAAAGCTGTCCCAGCGATAGACTTACCAGCTTTTTAAACAACAAAAAACGTTTTTCATCTCCTGATACAGCGCACGTTCTACATCTTAGCCTTGTTTTCTTCCTAGTGAGCTAGTGCAGTCGTTCAGTGAAACTTCATTAAAATTAATAACGAAGTTATGTGTTAGTCGGAAGGTGCGGAAGGTAATGTCATAACGTGATACGTAAGTGCCTCCACACTAGTTAAGTGAATGATACTGGGGAAGATCAAAATACCTGTAGATATTGAGGAAAACATTAGATAAATTGAAATACTGTTGGTACCCTAGCACCCTGCACCCCACTTTTCGTTGGTTTTCGAGCATTGTGGCTATTGCTAATTAACGAGAATTAAGCGGTGCAATAAATTGCATCAGCACCCAATCGAAAAGCTGTAGACAAGCTACCAATAGTGTATTTATTAAATAAATATTGGACCCGTGCGCGAAAAAATTCACGCAATTATCGATATGTTTGTTTCATAAAATCCAGTGCTGAATCTTCGCTTCTTCACTGATAATTTAACGTACACTCATCCTTAGGTCATTTCTTTTCCATTCACCTTCTTTTACCTGCTTCTTTCATATTGGCTGGAGGAAGTATAATCTTGAGTAAAACACTGCAATAAAATTGAAGGCAACTCCAGTCAGTTTGGGCCCTATATACAATGTGAGAAAACCGTAGCCATGATACCGCCAAACTCAAATATCTGCTTCACTTAAGTGCTGAAAATTTGGCAGATGAAAAGGTAAATGCTCCGTCTAAGAAAAACAGCAAGCTAGAAGAAATAATGGTCTACTGCCCGTTAAAAATCATCCCTTTGTGAGTGCTCTGTTGATTATCTACTGCATTTATACGACGTGACCTGAGAGAAAAAAAAAGTTATAAAATCAGACTCCAAAAGCTGCATATATCTTTGCTTTGATTTTAAGAAGTGTTTCAAGCAGGAAGTGCCTTCAAATAATGGGATAAAGATTCTACTTTCGGCGTTTTCTGCGGCCTGGTCATCGATCTTCATGAAAACGAGACTTAATTATAAAATGTGCAACCTGGCCTATATTCCGCCTATTTCATTCAGAGCGGACACGAAATAAATAAATACACGAAGCGTTTTATTATTTTAGGAAACTCTCTGTTGCAGATATAAGTGGTTTATTTAAATTCTCCGATAGGGATCTTATTCACATTTGAAATCTTACATACTATATCTGTAAACTGACGATATTGAAGGCTCTAAAGTAATTATTTAAATTTCATGATTACGATTATAAATTAAATAAACAACTCTGAGCTGCTCCTGAGATGAAACCCTCAAATCCATTTCTGGGACGACCAAAAATGCTACTAAAGGGAATGGGAGAACCAGAAAGAAAGAACACACGTCGAATGACGTTGCTCTGGACCCAGAAGCTGTAGCGCTTTAGCTCATTGTTGCTTCGCATATCGTTAAAATACTAGCGATATGGATATCCTTTGTCTATGCTTGTCTTTATGGTGACAAAGATAAAGACTAATATTAATAGTACGTGCAGAAACGGCCAACAAGTGCTCTGTGATACCGGGTCCGCAACTGCGTGTTCATACAAGGTGCAATTTTTTCTGCATATGCCCGTCTTGTGCTGTTGTTGCTATTCTTATTCTCTTGCTGTCATTGTTTGGTATATACTGAATCGTGTCATAGGGTTAGAGGCAACATACAATAGAATAAAAATTCTATAATGACCAAATAGAACCTCCGTTTGTCGTAGAAATAGCATTAACTGAAGCGTCCTTCATGAGACACGCAGTGGTAACGGTGTGAAACAAAAACTTCAGCATTTATTATATAAGTAACTGATTGACGATGAAGCAATCAAAAAGGGCCTAAGACATTTTCGCTTTGCAAGCTCATATCGTCAATCGATTTTAGATTATCTCCTACAAAGTTCAATTTGCCAAACGATTGGGGAAAGTAAACGCAACATTCCCACTAGTAAACCAGCAGGCGCTGGTTAGTGTTGCAGATAAATTCACACCAGAGCCCAGAGGAATGTCAGGTTGCAGTCGACCAAAGATAGACGAAAGGCCCGTGAGTGATGAAGAATGGCAGAAATGTTGGCGCTACAATACCGAGTATTGTGACTTCCTGCCTGGCTTGGGAGTAGCATGACTGACCTCGTGATAACGAGCGAGGCAGCGCCTGTAACCACTCAACCACTGCAGATTTACTTAGTCAGAAGGTACTCGTAAATTTGTTCTAGGATTAATGTAAGTCACTTTCCATTCATCACTGCCCGATCTAAATAAAGATATGAAAGCTAAAATAAATTGAAATCATAGAGACGAAGCCAAATCAAATTCCTCCTGGATAATCTCATACTGCTTTACCATTTAAACGAACAAATTGAAAATTCTTTTAAAAGTTAATTGAATAATTTGTACTTACTGGTTAAGTGAATGCATTTTGAGATAAAAGTATCGTGATATTTGTTTCCCCTAGTAATTGATAAAAATAGGTATTGAAAAGAAATTTGAGATGTTATCGATTTGCCCCTAGGAATTCTAATCTGGAACCAAATTATTTTGGAACGTATACGATTTTCTATAGTAATGAAGGATCGAGCAGTAATACCGGGTTTCGAATAGCCGTTATGAAAAATTTTTCATTTGCTTGGATTATTATAGAGTCTTTGTATATTGGCCGTGAAAAAATTAATTCTAATAAATATCTCAAATGGCGTCACGATGGCGACAGCAAATCCAACAGTCGGGGATGATGTGAATTCTGTTTGTGATCAACTGTAGCAAATCGCAGGAGCCATTGCTCTCAACTGACGAAAAAATGACATTGACCAACAAGCAAATAAAATAATTCATTTCCCGACGGCGATCAGTTTCTTTTCTTCCAACGTAATGTTGGAATATCAGAGAATTGAATTGCTAATGTGTATCATTAATTATTATCACCCGAGAACGAAGTGAGAGAGGTGATGATGTTTTAGTTGAGGATTCAAGTATATATAAATATATATTTGTTTGTCTGTCCATCCAAAAAGTAGTAGAAGGAGTTGAGCACTGTTCATAATTTTTTGCAAGGAGTCTGGTGGTTTGACCTAGATGTGACCCATACCAATAACTAGAATTAGTTGGGCATAAAAAATGATGGTAATGAATATTGTTCTCTATCCACCCGGAAAGAAGGAAGAAGGAGTTGAGTCATCATAATAATTTTTTTAGAGTCAGGAGGGTTATCTGAGACATGAAAAATAGCAAAAGTTTTGAGTTAGCTGGTCAAAATAATTACGGCATTGAATCTGTAACTCCACCCTAAAAGAGGCAGAGGGATTTGAGCAATGTTCATATTTTTTGCAGGGAGTCAGGTGCGTTGACTTAGATGTGAACAATACCAAAAAACTAGAATTTACTGGCCATCAAAAATGGTGGCGTTCAATTTGCCCCTACCTCGGCTGATGGTCTCACGCCACGAGCCGTTCTAGTTAATTTCTATCTTGTTCTGAAACTTCTTTTTTTTTACTTTTATTTACACAGATAAATTATAAGAAAAACTTCGTCCCGGACTTGACCCTTGTAAGTGTACAGTATTTTCTTGCACTGGAACAATAGAGTCTGTAAACTACTCCGCTTTCAGAAAAATATATAAATTAGAAGAAAAGCAATGCCCGCGACTTGACTTGGGTAAATAGATTATTTTGTAGTGGAAAGGCACAGTCTAGACAACGCTGCTTTAAAAAAAAACTGTTGAAAGGAGTTCAATCAGCCAATTTAAGTGGAGAGGATGTTTCCAGTACTTGCGCTCAGGTCGCCACTTGACCGAATTCCTGCTCCTGCTTCTTAAATAATCTAAGCAAATTTGTATGCCTGCAGGAAAACTTTCAGTCTGCAGGCACTTGAAATTTACACGCGACGCGAGGAGGCGCTTAAGCAATTTAGGCTTTCTCTCTGCTCACCTGTATGGACCATGCAGGAACTGAAGTCTGCCTACGCTACTGACATCACGCAACTCACATCACGACTACCAGTTCTGCATGTAGACCAGTTTTTGGTTCTACGTGTAGTTCTAAATTTTTATCGCTTTGCTTTTTGAGCTGAGCGTTGGTAAGAGCGTTTTTATGATTTCAATAGAGCTTAGTAGAACCCATTTCTGCGTTAGCGCTGTATAGGCAACACGTCAACAGACAGCTGCATGTGCACCTGTACTGAGAAGTTGATAGATTCTGCATTTCGAGAAATTCAGTATAAGTGACAAAAAATATGAACAACAGATGTACGCATGGAAAGTTTTATGCTTTTCATTTAAAAATTTTGACGCTATATATACATATATATATATTTTGGTTCTAGATGGCGTACATATTGAAGAATTAGATCAGAAGCAAATAATATAGTTGAAATTTTATTACCCACGACGCGTTTCGCTGTAACCTCAGCTCATCAGGTTGGAGGATCGAAGATGATGAAAAATTCGTTGACATCTTGAAATTTTAGCGGTTATCACATAAAGATGGTATATATGATACCGGTTTGAAGAAATCTATAAATAATTTTTTTTTTTTGGTAATAGGGTAATAGGTAATAAAATTTCAACTATATTATTTGCTTCTGATCTAATTCTTCAATATATATATATATACATATACATATATATATATATATAGTGCAGTTTCCATTAATGATTTCAAAATAATTGCTTCCACCATGGGTATTCAGAATCTAAGAACCATAGAATCACTGTACATTCACAAACTTAAACCAGAACTCAATGATATGCAAAGTGCCACCCCTCTCTTTGTCACCGGTTGTTCTTAGGTAGGTTTTTAATTCAGTTTATTTTGTTCACCTTTGTTGTAAACTTTCTAGTTAAATGTGATTCTTTATTCATTTCAGAACTGCTGATGATGGGCCGATTGCGTCCGAAACGTTCATTTTAATAATTGCGTACTAATTGAATTTTAGTAAATTTTTAGGAAGATGTCTACTTTTACATCCTATCTCGCCTTATTGTGTTTAATTCAACCTATACTGTATATGCAATTCGAAAAACGTATTGTAGGTCACCCCAGCGTGGCGTTAGAAACTAGTAACAAAATGTAACCAAAATTCAAGATAGTGAATCAACGCCGTGTTTTAAGAATCAAAAACTGATGCTGGCTTCAGAACATACAGCCACTATAGCGAAAGGGTTGACTGACTTTACCTTTGTAGAATCCATGTTATGTAGGTTATCTGTTCCAATGGGCTGTTACTTTTCTTATTGCTGGTACACGGAGCGCCGACCTCCGGGAGACAACCGCTGCAGAAAGTGGATGAGGCGCAGCAGCAGCACGTAGCCCCTAACTGCTGCAAAAAAGTGAAAGACAGTATCCGCGGTAGCTCGTAATAAAAGTATCATCAAAACTATCGTTCATTCGCTACTAACAGTATCTCAAATTAGAATTTTGTATTTTAGGGCAAACATGCAAGTGCAAAAGATATGTATCTCTAAGTACGATACGAATAATGATAATAAGTTTAGCTACTAACCTAGATTTCATGGCTACTCCAACACCACAATACGACTATGAATGGTTACTTTTCTGATGTATGGAGGTCTTTATTTTCCTCTGTAATTATTCCAAGGTTAAAAGCAGCCCTTGGTTAGTTTATCACCAAAACCACGGACGGTATTCCAAAAATACCATTGTAAATTTCTATATTGACAAGCACGCAGCTTCGTGGAAACAAAAATAAAGGTTTGACTCTATTTTTTTTTTTTTTTTGCCGACTGTAGCTCCCGCCTTTTTTACCGGAATATCATTGCTGCTGTTGGGCAGCCTCAAGGAGGGTGGAGCTGAAGTGCTGCTCTATTTGACCACATGAAGGAACTCGGAATGACACAGAATGTGATATCCAAAGAGAACTGCGTTCGAAAATATCGGATTTTTTCCTTATATGCTCCATATAGGGAGAGTTGGGACTACCGAATGAAATTCGGTATTTCGGTAGTACCGGCGGTATTTTCATCTGCCGAAATACCGATACCGAATCTGTACTGAATCTTCTACCGATACCGATAACGAATAGATGTACCAAATGACTCTCTTCGGTACGTTTGAATTTCCTGCTCCCTCAAAAATTGGTTCTTAGCCTTCTATGATCGACAGTCCTTCTTGGGAGACAATAGGAAAATCCCGCTGATTTTCGTTCAGTTGAGCTCTTTCACGCTGTAGTGAACTTCATTCCAGAGAAGAGATGTTGCGCTGTGAGAATATCACGCAGCGTGTCATACTCTCTCGTAGTTCCTAGCTTAGAACGTGGAGCGTGAACTGCCAGTAGATGATGTAGTTATAGGCTTGAAATAGGTGTTCAATGGGCTCCAGAATGTATTAAAAGACTTTTAAATTATTTATATATATATATGAAATTTAGGAAACCTACATGCCCGGTGGGCATGTTTTCTCTGTTTTATAAGCAGCTTACTGGCGTTCTTGCCCATAAGCTAGAAGTTCTCTTCCGGCGCTAGATACGGCTAGGAAATTTTCCCCGTTGTTAGTGAACTGGAAATGTTACTCCCACTCCAAGGGTCCAATGTCACCTCACCCAATGTCGCCAAATACCGGCCCATTACACTGACGCCCATTTTGTCGAAAGTGTTCGAGAAATTGGTTGCTTGTAAGCTTGGTCGTTTTGCTGAGAATGTGGGTTTGCTGCCTGCTGGTCGTTTGCGTATAGAACTGGTTTGGGTTGTTGTGACGCCTTATTGTCGGTGCCACACCATTTACAGTCTGTGCTGGATTTTCGGTCTGAGGCACGCCTTGTACAGTTGGACTTTAGCACGGTGTTTGACCGGGTCAACCACAGGGGTCTATTATACAAGTTTGAGTCGTTATGTGTGTGTGGTAGGGTTCCGTCAATCATTTACGGTTTAGCTTCTAAGCGAAAGCAGAGTGTGTCTGTTGACGTCGTTTTGAGTGCCTCAGTTGCGGTGAAATCTGGCGTCCCTCAGGGTAGCGTGCTTGGTCCGCTGTTGTTCGTTCTGTATACTAGTGACATGTAAACTAGCCGATGATTTCACTTTGATAACAGTGATACCTGCTTCCCTCATGCTTAAAGTTGTCGCCCAGTCTCTGAATAGGGATTTCTCGCGCATTGGTACATGGTGCTCGGCCTGGAGTATAAAGCTGAATGCTAGTAAGACCAAGTCGATGATTACTAGTCGGTCTCGGACACTTGTACCGCAGCATCAACATTTGGAGATAGATGACACTTTGTTTCAGGGGTCTAGCTTTTTAGTGATTCTTGGTGTTGTCTTTGATTAGAAGCTAACTTTTGAGCAGCATATTAGCAACTGGTGCCACGTGCTTCCACTAAGGTTGGGCTCCTGCGTAAGGTGAATTCTGTGTTTGGTGACAGTGAGGTTGTCCACAGATGTTTTATGCTTTTTGCTGCCTGCGTTGGAGTTTTGTTCTCCGGTCTGGGCTTCAGCTACTGATAGTCACTTAAGTCTGTTGGACCGATTTTTGTGAGTTCGACTAGCAGGCTGTGCGCAGATAATGATCTGATGAAGCTGTCCCACAGGAGAGGGGGTGGCCGAGCTCTGTAAGTTGTATAAGGAGTACAGTAGTGAGAGACTTTGGTTGTATTCTTTTGTCCCGGCCCTCAAAGTCTCTAAAAGAAATACACGTGCTGCGGTCGGTGCGCACTCTTACACGTTGGAGAATATTAGGTGCCGAACCAATCAGTTCGATTCGGTGCTTCGTACCCAGGTCTGTTAGGGTTTGGAACTCATTGCCGGCATCGTCTTTCGGACGTATTGGCTAGCAGGCGTTTAAGTCAGCTGTAAATGGCTTTTTATTAGATTTCATTTAGCAGCGTTTCGGTCTACGCAGTGTTGCAAAGTGCTTTATGTGGGTTATACTTCCTGTCCGTGGGGGCCCGGGCACGAAGGTTTAATAATACTACCGAACCAAGGATGCGTGTTTTTCCTCAGCTCTTCTTTGTGGCTCTGCCTTCAAGCACGTAGATTTAATTTTGTCGTCTTCAGCCATTGATTTGAAAAAATTGGTAAGACAACGTCCTTCTGTAGCCTTTCAGCACATGAACTTTATCCTGTCTAATCATTCCAATCGGGACGAAGAGACAAGCAAGCATTCAACACACGTGTCTTTTAGTAGATGTGTAGTGGGAGAACCCTTTGATACATCGATGGCTATATAGGTACCACGATGAATTTTTGTGTCATTAAAAGGAGTACATATTGGTCAGAAAATATTGACCTAGCTTCCAGCATTAACAGAGCCAAAATTTGACAGTGAAAAATCTAATTGTTTTTATATTCTATTAAAAGATGGGTAATCAAAATGAATAAAAGTGCTGTAGCCAGAATGAGAGCATTTGCAACTCTTTGCAAGTATTAACCGATTATGAATTATACGTAACAATTAATCTAGAATATCTTACTTATAGACTATAAATATTGGAACTCCACATCAGCGAGAGGGCTTTGCTCCTGAATCACGAGAAATCACGAGCATGTTAAGAAACAAAAACTTCGTTGACTAAAGTTGATTCAATGGCTACGCGTGTCATTTCCACTATACGTTTATAGTTTATACTGAAATTGAAATGCTACTTTCTGAAATTTTTCTCGCATTTTCTTCGCCATTTCGACGACATCGGCACGCTTAAAAATTTTATCACTGTGATGAAAGTTCTATCGTCGGCAATCAACGATCGATTAACAAGCACGTCGGGAAGTTGAATATTTATTATTACAAGCCGATTTCTCTCAAGACGACCCCTCGCTCCTTCCTGCGCTATACATAAATATAAGGATAAAGCAATGCACTCCTGCAAGCAAGTACAGCAATTTGCTTTCGACCAGCATCATCGCAAGGACTTTCAGGCCAACATCATAATTAAAGGAAGTTGTTGCGCTGCCTGCCATAGAGAAAGCAAAGCCCTCTTGGACTTGACACTTTAAATATTCACCGGCTTCTATACTAATCAGATACTACGCAGGGATTCTGTGATTAGATCACCACCTATAAGGAAATCTAACTTGGACATTGGAAGCTCTTGCGTCGATTATATTATCAGAGATAGTGAAAAAGACACCGAGGCCGCGCACCCTAACCATGGAGGAAACCTACATGAACTGGCTCGTGCTGCGCATACATTCCCTCTATTGCCCAGAAATGTGCACGGCTGCAGTCGACCTAATTTTATCTGAGTTATGAAGTCATCAAGGGAAAGTTGTTTACAATTGTGCCTATACACCGCCGCTTTCATTTCGTTACAGCGGAATTAAATAGCCTATAATTACATTTCTATACCCGCTTGGCTTGCCACTTGCTTGGAAATTCCACATAAAAAAGTAAAAAAAAAAACTCGGGATGGCAACACTGTCTGCATATTTGGACACTCACTTTTTTTTCCACTACCCTGTGGCTGATGACACTTGAGGCGAACAATGAAAACGAAGAAGATGAATTAAAATATTTGAAAATGCTGCAGTCGAAAATTTGTTCGGACAAGCATGGCTAATTGTAATAAGCCAAGCTTGTCATCTAACAATTGTCGGAAAACACTATAAAAGTACTTTAGCAGTGAACCCACCCAACCATAAGGAAAATAAATACGATATTTCCTGATTTCTTTCTATTCAGCTTTCTACCTTTCTCTCTATCTATCTTCTCTCTTTTCTTCCAGTTATAATTTTCTATTTGTTTGCTTCCTTATACTTGTCATTCTATGTTTGGATCCATCTCCTCATTTTTTCTTACTTTCCTGTAATTTATCGTTCTTCGACTGTTTCCTGGTATTTAGGTCTTTTCCTCTTTGCCAAAGGCGGGTACTCACGATGGTCAGATGAACGAGTATCCTCAGCTAGTACCTAGTCCGAATATTTTGTTCGGCCCTTTTAAGTACAACGTTAAATTTACCAAGAGAGGTGCTAAAATGTTGACCGTCAATTCAGTTTACTTCGCAACTGTCGTTAGGAACGTTTCGGACAGCTCTTCAAATATGGCTGGAATTACAACTCAAAGTGCGGTTTTTAAAATGGACGAACTAACGCATTAGGAGAAGGAGATGAGGAAACTCGTTCTTTTGACTGTCGTATGTTGTCCCTTCAATAAATACAAATTTACGGCCGCGACAATACGTATCAACAGCGTTCCAAACAAACAACAGTTTTTTTCATAACATACACGGACTGCGCTTTCTTCTTTGCATGCACTTGTATGTACGTGTAAAGAACCATATTCGAATAAAAAACAATTTCTCTCCGAAAACTTTCCTCTTAGGCATATAGACAGCTGAAACTCGGTATCATAATTAGAGTCAATACCTGAGCATGAGTCTCAGCCATTAAACTGATTTGTTGAGGAGAAGCTTCTCCCAGGCAAGCAACCTGCTTCCAGGTGCATACATGAGACAGATTTATATTCCTGTTTTCTATTCCTCAAATCATTATTATTTTTTTGTAGCTATTATGGCGCATGTGAATGCATGCACACGCGCAGACTCCCGGACCAACAAGAGTGCCGGAACGGAACCGGTATCCCTTCCGTTTTTTCCCCCTTGGCTTATTTAAGCGATTGGCCAGGTGGCCGCTGGCTCAGTCTACACCTACATAGCGTTGTATTTGGAAGCCCCGGATGGACCCACTTGTTGTCCCTTGAACCATTCCAAAATAAACGTCAATATTCATGGAATAACATAATTTAAACGTGACTCCATGGTCCCAGCTAGCGGTGGCGGTGAAAAAACATTTTCATACTAATAGCATTCGTGAAAAGACGGAAAGTGGTCTTAGAACCAGTTAAAACTAAATGGCTTAATAGCCGTGGACCTCTTGCCATGAGCTCTAAACGGAATCTATGCTTAGAATATCTCAGGTACATTTAATCTCATCCCGGATGCAAGATATTCCCGAGTTCATTTCATCGCAATGTGAATTCAAAATATCCCAGAGTGGGTTTAATCGTATCCAGTTTCAAAATATCCTAGGTTTCAATTCATCGTATTCGAATTCAGGTTGCCACACAGTGCTTTTAATCGTTACCTGGATTCAGAATACATTCAGTGCATCTAACCATAATCCAGATTCAAAATGTCCCCGACTGCTTATGGTTAGCCACATCACAGGAGGTTTGAGCAAGAATACTCGAATTCAGATTCCTGGAGTGGACATTTATCTCTGTAGATGTAAATCGTATTTCCGTTTCTGAATTATTATCTCGACGACGTTTTCAGTAGTAACTCATAAATCTAAATCAGTCTTAAACTTGAGTAAGGTGCTGCAGTGGATTCAACGACATCGATCGCACTCAGAAGTAATTTATATCCTGATTAAGATTGAATGCGGCCATGGACACATGCACTCGATACCTTGACCGCCCAGTGAAATTTGTAAATAAGGCTCATTTTAAATAGATTAAACTTTTATAAAGTATTTTTTTGAAGCAACAGAACGACCTCTAACAAAAAGTCAACTGTTTTCGGTGATGCAAGAAATGTTTTATCAGCAAGAAACACGAATTCGTTCTATGTACCAACTGTAGACTACGATAACTGAAGCGTGGGTCAGCAAAATAATCTAAAATTGGTATCGTGTGATCCGTGGTGCGGCAAATTGAGCGAACCTAATCCAACTTTACGGCCTCATGTGATGAATGAATGTAATAGAAGCTTCAGATCATACATAGGCTGATTATATTAATGACTTCCTAATAATGAGTCGTCCTATTTACACTAGGACTCTTGCGTCTTACAGCTCGTCTTATTTATTGAGTCGCCCTAAATAAGAGTAAGGACATTGGCTCGTACGTGTGAAACTGTCATAGCATGTTCGACTGGGTGCAGAAATTAAGCTTTCGACTCTTGACTTGTGCGGAACCTCACTTAGGTGCTCTGGCCTCAACCCATTGAATCGGTTTCAGTCCGACAATGACCCTCAACCGGTGGTGCTTCAGCCTTCCAGAAGCTCAATCTTGCTCCGTAAAATAGAGTTTCAACCGGTCCAGCGTAATCATGTTGCTTCTAACAATTGCAACACCTCTCAAGGTGGTAAATTTGAAGCTTCTGAGTGGTGTTTCTGAGGCTTAATTTCCCTACCCAATCGAGCACGCCATTTTACGTTACCGGTGATTGTTGTTATAACATTAACGTAAATACTAATGTATCCATTTTGTGCAGCACGTGTGTAAAGTTTATTGATAGAAAGCATTACTATAGGGCTAGATTGGGAAAGTTAAATGTACAGAAATGGATGTGCTGCTTCTACTGCTCGCCCTGGTGCTGGGAGCTGCTGAGGTCCGTGGAGACCAGGATTCCTACACCATGTATCGTCCGATATCTGAACCTGAGCCTGCTCCGGTCAGTCTCTTTAGCCAAGTCTTAAGCACATAATATTGTGTTCTTTCAATCTAGCTCTATGCTGGAGGGTTAATAATTTTATATATATTAAGAAAAAGTGAGTGTTTTTAGGAAAAATATATTTTCAGGTATAAAACATAAATACGTTACAGCTATTGTTTTGGAAACACATTTCATTGTGAGGGGAAAATAAGATCTTAAAAAGGACATGCGTAGCTCACTCTGTATACACAGTTGATTGCTTAACATTTTATATTTGTATTTTTTATATATGAAGCATTATCTCTGATATGAAATAAAACAATAGAACTCCTCAGGAGGCATACATACGTATATATAGATATATATATATGGACTGTAAGTGAATACGTTGTTTGAGCCTTTCCAGAAGAAAATGTATGCACTACATTGTGAAATCATGGACAGTCTAGTTTGCCACTGAATTTATCAAAAGCAAGCGTTGTCGGTAATATGTGCACATTATTTATATATGGTATGCACTCTCTCTTTCAGGCAGACAATTTTGGAAAGGGACAGTAAGATTCTGATGTAAATAGTGATGGTAATGCAGAACGAAACCATTAACAGTATGTAACTATGTGCGCTGAGGCGTCTTGCAATACAAGCCCATAGGGTTACCTGTGTTACACAACAATAATACACAGGTACCACTCATCGCTCAAAAGGCCGACTAGCTCAGAAGGAATTGAGATGCAGGGGGGAAGCTGCCCAACTCGGTTGGGCATAAAGCGGATCGACTTAACCGGAAAGGGCTTACTTGCCTGGCAAGGGCTGATCGATTGGCCCGAAGGGTGCTGTCTTACCCATCAAGAACCGATCGACTGGCTCGGAAGAGACTGATTTGCCAAGATGCTAGCTAATGATTAAACGACGAAGTGTTTCATGCAACACGACTGTACGCCTTGGCAATTTCCCTACTTTCATGAGATTTGCCTTTTGACTATTGAATATAAGCGTCAGTTTTTCAACTTCACTTTTAAGTTTGCGTACTAGCTTATCAAAGTTGATTTCCATTCACGTTTTGAGCATTTGTGAACCACAGACTTTCTATAAGTAAATGGGCTTCCGCTCAACTGGCATCCCAAACTACGCAAAAGGGAACTCACTGAGTGGGTAAAGTTTTCGCCCAGAGAAGGAGGAATGGGGTGAAGAGTGCGTGCTGCGCAACAAAACTTGCACCAAATTATTATTATTATTATTAAATCACACCAGACTGGCGACGCAGGAACGGAGAAACTCCATGAGGTTAACAAACCCCCACGCAACCAGTCCAGCGGGTGGAGAAAACAAAAGAATAGAAA